>CBVK0103041071.1:0-16303 GCA_900067695.1 Picea abies | reverse complement strand
AACTCTTTAAAAATATGAAATAGATTTTGGCTCAACAACATATCAGGCTCATGCAATCCAATCCATAAAAAATGTTTAATTGTCGTCAATTGGAAGGGGGTGAACAAAAGGTCCTAAGATATGTGAGGGGCTTGTATTAAGTGAAAAAATGATAAAATAAGGGGGAAATAAACACGGATATTGCTCAAATACCACAAAAATCAACTATAATGCAACCAAAAATAACACCACTATAATCCAACGACTTTAAATTGTTTCAATACAAAAAATTTCTTGACTATAATTAATTTTAGAACAAGGAGTCAAAATTGAATGTGGGAAGGCGAGGGGGTTGTAATTAGCGGACACCGAAATAATGGTAGGGAAGGAGAGCAATTATTGTTCATAAAATTAATTCAATGATCCATAAAACCATTCTGCAAAAGAAAACACACTAACCAAATGACCACTGAGACCCCAAACAATTACTGTGTACTGTCCAAACAACTCTACATATTTAAATTGCTCATTGTTATAACCAATATTTAACATAGTATGATCAAAACATACATTATGCATTTCACAACAGCCTGTAAGGGAGCTATGTTCCTTTCATTTATCCATTTAATATTTCCAAACAATTCCCAAATGCATAAAAAATAAACTATTTCCACTCTGTTCATCATCAAAATCAACCACTGCCCACGAATCATTCCAATCATCAAATACAAACTCAAATGTCATGCTCGATTTTATCTTTTAATCATTTAAAAATTGAATTGCAACGTAGTTATACTATCACAACACCGGTGTCTATCACTGTTAAAAAAAAACATGGTATTCATTTAACATACATAGTGTACAGTCAACACCACAATTCAAATCAAATTTCAAGATCTTGACTTGCCATTTAAACACACAGATAACAATCATCACTTCAACTCATGCTATGTTGTGGGATACAAAAAACCATTCAACCAAACACAAGTGTATTTCTGTGACTGTACAAGTCCAATTTTTTTCGACTCTAAACATTCAAAATGCTCGTCTATCCATCCAATAAAAAGAAGCAACAAAAATATTTCCCAAATTAATCAATATTGCAATCGAACCATACTTTGTAAAACTTGGGCCCCTCCTTGACGACACAATCAAATAACCATACATATACAGTGGATGAAAATTCAATAAACACCCCGATTGCAATAATCATTTGGACACTAAAAACACACAGTTATAGTAATCATTGATTCATGTTATAGGAACACCACTCATACCAATGCATCAAGCACGAAGCATCATTGAGAATTAATCAATTAAAAATAGTGTTGGGTTATCAATTCAATAAACACAAGGACAACGAATTTGTATTTGATTTAACAACTCATTCCAATTAACCATGTTGAGCTTATCCATCCAATTATAATAACAATTGCAGTGACTAGATACCAAAACCAACACCACTGCCATATAATCAACGAGGTGAGACATTAATCCACTCTGTCGATAACACACCACTAATCCATAACTACCAACAATACACCTGACATGATATAACGGTCTCCTCTATCAACACTCGAACTTGAGGAAGCAAGGCTTTTCTCTGTGGACCAACACATGGAGGCTAGAGTCAATTGTTCTTGATGGTGAAAACCTCTGAGACCAACGATGCACACACATGAAATACCATAATTGACTTCATGTACATGGTGAAAAATCTCTTGATAGGAGAAGCTATGAATAGAGGAGCAAGGCTCCATTTGGGACTTGTAACAATACTTAATACACACATGGTATAACCCTTGTGCCTCTCCCAACCAACCAACTAACAACGCTAAGATGAAGAAGATCCGAGAAGAATAAATATAAGCCATTGCACGACCAATAGTAGCATGAACAACCCAATTTCCAAGTGAATAATGCGCGGTGACACCAGACATTTCAAACCCATTAAACCCCATAAAATCCAAGACTGGGTATGGGATACGAATGCGTGAAGACAACCATTCATTCTAGACCAAGGAAACCCTCCAACTAAAACTAGTAAGGATGACAGAGAGCCTCTATGGATGCTAACACTTAGGATGACCAATAACATTGTGACTCCAAACATTATTGCAGTGAAATCCATCAACGATTCATTCCAAAAATCACAATTTTACACAGTTTCCATACTTAAGGAAAGCGCAAACCCATACATTCGATCCAATATCTATTTCATAACCAGAGAAGACTCATGGATGAAAAAAAAAAGACATACCTATAATCAAAAGCACCTTAAAACGCGAGTTGGCCGAGCGGTTCTCCCTTTGCTAGAAAGTCTGAGCATAACCACAACAACATAGTTGAACAATAGCCCGATTAGGGTGGCGGCCAACGAAGGAGTAAGGGTGACGTGCAGTAAATGCACGTTGCCTCCATCCCCAGTCCATTAATTCCTTAGTACATGCTAGCAAGATTCCCATTAACTCAATTAAAACATGCATTGGAATTAGCATCTATCACTTGTCAAATGCGCCACCCACATCATATCTTTCCAAACTATACCATATGCATATCAACTATATGACTCAATAAAATCGCATAGCTATTAATATTGCTAGTTAAGATTAACAACAATCATTATAATTTCCATGCATGTAGTGTAATATAGTATAACCTCTTCCTTTTGCATTTGTTTATCTTTCTTTTGCCTCTTTTCAATTGTTCTTATGTATTGTTACTAACATGTCTATTGTGCAGGTGCCAAAGTAACGAATCCAGGAATAGATAGCAATGGTAGAAATGGACAACATAGGACATTGTAACATGAGATTAGAGCTTAGAACATAACGTGCTTTCCCCATCATCTACTTGTCGCAATGAGAACCATCACATAATAGTCCTTATTCATATGAAAATCGAACCAAGATTTCATCAACCATGTAAGCAGTGTCGAACAATAGAACAAACATTAAATGAGAACTAGATCTGATCTGCAATCTAAAAGGGGGTCCCACCTACTAGTTTTATTTATCATGTTAGCTTATAATAATAGGCTTTAGAAATACTTTGCGGGAAAGAACTTCGCTGTGATTTTAATTGTCAACAAAATGGTGACTCCACAGGGAAATTTGGTTTCATCAAATTTAGAACTCAGAACTCATGGTTTCGTAGACCAAGAACAACAGGTCAAGAAGGTATAAATAGAAAGATTATGCAACAGGGGGAAGTGAGCGGACTTGATGGAAAAATGACCAGGAATTTGGGAATAAATCATGAAAAGTGTTAAGTATGAGGGGTTTTACCACTGTATGCATAATCCTTCAACCAAAATTCGCTCTTAAATTCAAGGAGAAAATATTTGGACTTGCTCTTTAAAAAACTCAATGGATGAATAAAAGGCAATAAGAAGCGAGAGATAACCAATTCTTTGTAAGACAAAGTGGAAATATATAACGATTTCAAGGGTGCCTTTAGAGGATACATCACAACAGCCATGTAAGCTTGATTGTTATTGACTAACAATACTTTGCAGGAGTGTCACTGTGGCAGAATTGATCCAACATCCTATTTTGACCAAATTAACTCAAAGATGACAGGAAACAAAATCATGATAGAAGTAAAATTGCAAAAATTAAAACAACAACAATAAAAGACAGAAATTAAAAGGCATCAAGGAAAGTGTTAACATAGCAAGAAGAAGTCAAACTACTGTAAAGTAGAAAAGAGAAGCATAAAATGAAAGCATAGATAGGCTACTAGTATACATAAAATCCAAACAACATTAGAACTTTTCATGTTGGTCCCTCGTAATGTTTCAAAGGAGAATTATTAGTGCTGTAGGAAAACAATTTCTCCTGTAGATATTTTAGAATGTAATATTTAGTATCCAGGACAAAATCAGTTTTGAAAGGATCCAACAATAACACTTGGAACTCCGAGGTAATTATCATCCCTTTAATGTATATGATTAGATCATCAAGGTAGATATGGCAATAAATGCACGTCGCCTCCATCCCTAGTCCATTAATTCCTTAGTACACTCCAGCAAGCTTCCCATTAACTAAATTAAACCATGCATTGGAATTAGCATCTATCACTCGTCAAATGCGCCACCCACATCATACTTTTCCAAACTATACCATATGCATATCAACTATATAACTCAATAAAATCACATATCTATTAATCTAGCTAGCTAAGATTAATAACAATCATTCTAATTTCCATGCATGTAGTGTAGTATAGTACCTCTTCCTTTTGCATTTGTTTATCTTGCTTTTGCCTCTTTTCAATTGTTCTTATGTATTGTTACTAACATGTCTATTGTGCAGGTGTCAAAGTAACAAATCCAGGAACATATAGTAATGGTAGCAATGAACAACATAGGCCATCATAACATGAGATTAGAGCTTAGAACATAACATGCTTTACCCATCATCTACTTGTCGCAATGAGAACCAACACATAACAGACCTTATTCATATGCCAATCGAACCAAGATTTCATCAACCATGTAAGCAGTGTCGAAAAATAGAATAAACATTAAATAAGAACTAGATCTGATCTCCAATCTACAAGAGAGTCCCACCTACTAGTATTATTTATCATATTGGCTTGCAATAATAGGATTTAGCAATACTTTGTGGGCAAGAACTTCGTTGTGATTTTAATTGTCAACAAACTGGCAACTCCATAAGGAAATTTGTTTTCATCAAATTTAGAACTCAGAACTCATGGTTTCGTAGATCAAGAACAACATGTCAAGAAGGTATAACTGGGAAGATTATGCAGCAAGGGGAAGTGAGCGGACTTGATGGAAAAATGACTGGGAATTTGGGAATAACTCATGAAAAGTGTTAAGTATGAGGAGTTTTACCACTGTATGCATAATCATTCAACCAGAATTCGCTCTTAACTTCAAGGAGAAAATTTTTGGACTTGCTCTTTAAAAAACTCAATGGATGAAGAAGGGAAAGAAGAAGTGGGAGATAACCAATTCTTTATAAGACAACAGTAGAAATATATAACAATTTCAAGGGTGTCTTCAGAGGAGACATCATGACAACCGTGTAAGCTTGATTGTTATTGACTAACAATTCTTTGCAGGAGTGTCACTATGGAATAATTGATCCAACATCCTATTTTGACTAAATTAACTCAAAGATGACAAGAAACAAAATCATGACAGAAGTAAAATTGCAAAAATTAAAACAGCAACAATAAAAGGCAGAAATGAAAAAGAAGCAAGGAAAATGTTAACACAACAAGAAGAATTCAAACTACTGTAAAGAAGAAAAGAGAAGTACAAGATGAAATTAGAGCTAGGCTACTAGTATAAATAAAATCCAAACAACATTAGAACTTTTCACGTTGGTCCCTCGTAATGTTTCAAATGAGAACCGTTAGTGTTGTAGGAAAAAAATTGCTCCTGTAGATCTTTTAGAATGTAAGAGTTAGTATCCAGGACAAAAGAAATTTTGAAAGGATCCATAAATAACACTTGGAACTCCGAGGTAATTATCATCCCTTTAATGTATATGATTAGATAATCAAGGTAGATATGGATGCTGATAAATTCATCAAGAGATGTGTGTTTAGTTTTTTTTAAAGTGGTACTTGGATCAGGTAAGCCAAAAAGATGGCATTTGTAAGACATGATACCCTAACTAGTGATAAGAGTGGTTTTGTAATCATATGACCCTTTTAATTTGATTTTCCTCAAACCCAAAAAACTGTCAAGTAAGGGCCTCAACTATAACTCTACAACCTGCTGCAGAATTATTCCCATGTTGAGAGGAGGAAAAGGAGTTCTCATAACAGCCTGATTGAAAGTGTGGAAATTAATGCAGGTTCTAATATGATCAGTAGTCTTCGAAGCAGGTACCCAATTGGAAACCCATTCAGGGTGGACTGAAAAAATAATCTGAGCCCTCAAGAAATTTTCCAACTCCCTTTGAAAGGTTGCTTTAAATGCAGAGTTAGTAGATATTTGTTCTTGCATAACTGGTTTCATGTTTTCCTTGATGGGAATAGAATTCTGTAAAAGACCAGGATCAAAACCATGAATATCCTTATAAGGCTAAGTAGAAGCCTTTTGAAATCTACCAAGTATTTTGGCAATATTCATTTCTTCTTTATCAGAGCATTGGGTACTTATGTTAACATTCCTTGAAGATTCGAGTGCCCAAATGTTCAAGGATATGGTTTCACCCACCCTCCTTCATAACTCCTCTTCCTTTTGTTTTTCTTTATTACCTACATCACTCAATGAAAATGAACTCTCAAGAGGATTCAAGACCTCAGGAATATTATTGTTTTCTATAGATATAATTTCCTTGAGATTGAGAGGTTCATCTTGAATGAAAGCACAAATGCTCTCATCGTTAGGGAGGGCCTGCCAAGATTCTACATTGTCAGGGATATATGGATAATATAGAGATTGAAAATAACAATCAGACCTATGAGGCAAGAGTTTCTGGTTAGGAGAGGCCGCAAAGGCAGCTAACCGATCAGCCATTGAATTCAACTCCCTCTTAACATGAGTGATGCTGAAATATAAAAGGTCTGAGATAAGCGCCAAACAGTTTGGGTGTATCGTTCCATCGGCTTGTTTCTAGGAGAGCATATATTACGTATCAATTTCAAAACAATCTCAGAATCTCCAAAAACTAAAAGGTGACCACAACCAATATTATGGGCATTTTCAATGCCTAATAATAAATCTTCAAATTGAGTGACATTGTTTGTACAAGCAAACTCTAACCTGCATGAAAAATTATGAATTTTCCCTACAGGGGAAACCAAGATAATTCCATCCCCATTACCTTCATTAGAGCATTAACCATCAAAGTTCATGTGCCACATATCATCATCTAAATCAATTTGTTCCAAGTCAATATTATCATCCTCGGCCAAGATGGAATACACTTCTAGTTCATCTTCGATATAGTTTACACTAGATTGTGGAACACTCTCTATGTAGGGTGAAATCCTTCCCACTCTAAGGACTATAATTTTATTACCATTCCGAGGCATGGATAAATGTGTCCCATTGAGAAAGAGGTACCCACCTATTAAGGCTTTCCAATATCTTCCTAAGATAATCGAGTAATTTCTTACAGGCATATCAATTACCTAAATGTTGAGGGTTGTCCTTATTTCAGGATGAGTGCATAAAACCAAGTTCACATCCTTAATCTCGCCTATGGTATTTTTTTGTATACTATTATAGGAGATCATGCTTTTGGCATTTTCATTTGTACAATACAAGCCTAGCTCTTCCATAATAATCTTCGACATCACACTTGGGCCCGAACCGCCATCAATGAGGCAAAAATGGGCAATCTTATCCATAATCTTTACAGAAATATAAAAAGGGGGATTTTTTACAGGATATATAAATCTATGTTCACCTACTTTATTTACAGAATAATTCTCTTCATTTACCTCTTTATAAATATTGGCTACAATGGAAGCTTTTCCTTCCATGAATTGTTTCAGATGCATATGTTGTTCAAGGATGACAACCATGTCTAGAAGGGTTGCATCTGCTTTGATGTTGGCCAACTAATTCAATATATTTTATTTGGAAGAGGGGAGAGGGGGAGTAATTCCTTGACTCTCATGAACTTTAGGAACCTGTATTGTAGTGGCGGGTGAGGATGAGCTCAGACTAGAAGAACTGCGTGGACGATCAAATTTTTCCTTGGGAGCATAGGCTTTGTTCCTAGTATTGATAACCATGACATCTTTTGGCTTTGGAAAATATAGGGCAACGATAGTAGCTTATGGTATCTTACCAAATATCTTATCTTTGGCACTCTTATTTACCTCACATGTGGTTTCCTCATGGTTTTCCTCACAAAAGTTGCACCAACTTCGAGGAAAGATAGCCTTAGGCTGAAAATTACTTTCCACCAGACTTCTAAAGGGGGGTGCCGAAGAGGACAAAGCTCCAGGGGTGAGAGGGGAGACAGTTCCTTTCAACTCATATGATATCATATGATTGTTCATGTCTTGTACTAGTTGTAAAAGGGAGGGCATGTTTGTCTATCTAACCAACTCTCCTTGGGGAAGACCAGTTCTTTCAAGTTGTTCTTCATACTCTGAACAAGCATGCAGAGAGGAACTGAGATTATCAATGGATTTTTCCTCAAGCCTATGAAGGTAGGGGGAAGGTAATGCATGAAAGCGCCTTGGTTATGGGGGCGGATAAGTTCATGGATTTGATTGTATAAATT
The DNA here is from genome assembly GCA_900067695.1 of Picea abies. Classification (NCBI taxonomy): domain Eukaryota; kingdom Viridiplantae; phylum Streptophyta; class Pinopsida; order Pinales; family Pinaceae; genus Picea; species Picea abies. Next base: position 8,099 of record CBVK0103041071.1, on the reverse strand, counting down.
GGTGAAACGCAAGTTGAAACACTTGATGGTATCACCATCCTTATAGGTGATTTTATTGTATTCCCTTAACTTCTCGGCTGGGATTTTAGATTGCCCATAAGTGTATCTGAACCAATATATTAACTCCTCCCAAGTAGATAGAATCTTAGGAGGAATGTTAAAGAATTTGGCCACAACCTTTCCTTCAAAGGAATTTACGAATAAGCGCATGCAAGTATCATTTTCATTATCTTCTATGTTATGACAAGCATTAGAAAATGCCACCAAGTGTTTGTTTTTAGTGACGGTGTTATTTCCTGAAAACCTAGGAATATTCTCTTTAAATTTAGGAAGTGGACGAGTAGCAGGTGCTAGGTTAAGAGGAGAGGACACGTGCCACTGTGTGGTTGTGGTGTCTTCTTCAAACTGAAAAAGCCCATACTTTTTAATGACTTTGGTAGGATTTGTGGTAGAATGAACATGGATATGGTGGTTATATAAGCTACCAATCACTGACGAAGATGAATCCTGAGAGGAGGAAGCACCTCTCATACCACCATAGCCACCACTAGATGCCATCCCGTGGAGGATAGATGAGGGAAAGAAAGACGGACTGGACAAATCAGACAACGTTCTCCTTAGAGTACTTTGTTGGGAAGAGACCACAACATTGCTTCTTCCTATTTCAGCAATAGGATTGATTTTTGGTGATAAGCCTCTTCTTCTTCTAGAAGCATGAGAGTCTAAGGACATGAAATAAAGTCCAAAATTGAAGAAACAAGAGGGTCACTGCTGATTTCTAGGTTGTCTACGTCTAGCTTCCCAACGTTCTTGTGCACTAATATCTCATTCAATTTCTTCCCAATAAGAATTAAGCTCAACATGGGTATTGAGAGTGTCTAAAATGGTGTTAAATAGATTCAAAGCAACATTGGTTTGGTCTTGGATATCGGGCTCAATATTGGGTTTCCTTGCAATAGGAATAGTCATTAAGAAATAAAGTAGTCAAAGAATCAATATCAGGAAAATAGATGTATCGATGAAAATCAAGTATAAACATTAACCAGAGAGATATTGAAGATATCCCCAGTATGGTTGCCAAATAAATGTTGAGGAAAAGATATGAAATGATCTTACTCAAGAATTTTCATATTTTGCTTGTCTAAATCAAAATAGACATGAATGTCACCCTAGGTTTAAAAAAATCCTAACTCACAAGTATCAATTACAAGTGCTTAGTCTAGTCTTTTTCATAAATAAAAGCTTGCTGGAAAATTCATTTTAATATGATTTTATGAATATAATAGTTGTTGAAAACAAGTGAAAAGACAGAAGTAAGAAACCAAGATGATAATCAAGACAGATGAGACATAAATCAATCCTTTATTTCATTCCAATTCACCAAAGAGTCATTTTCTTTACAAAATCTCATATAGAAATTTCGGACCAAAGTCAAACTTAGACATCCCCGATGGAACATACAAAAGGACCTTTGAAAGAAAACAAAAAATGAACTCTAAAAGTTGGATCATCTTGCCACAGATTGCTTCCCACTCGACTCTGCACAATAGCCTTTGTCAGTCATGAAAACTAATTCACAAATAGACAAGTCTACATAGGCTATCAAAGATAGATCAACACCTCTGAAAAACAAGTGTCTGAATGATGTAATTCATCCCTAGATGTGTTTTTCTACAATAAGACCTTGCTATCATAAAAGAGAATTAGGCTTGTGATAAATTAAGGAATGAATGAAAAATGAACTATCTCAACATAAAATCAAAGAGAAAACCTTAGTATGCTTCTCCTTCTATCCTCCTCTTGTTCCTCCCTTTTCTTTTTCCTTTATGAAAATTAAAATTGGTTGAAGTAGTTGAACCACCTCATTAGTTAAGTTAACTAAGAACACAACCAACTTTTTATTTAAGGGGGAAAAGTAACATGTCATAATAAGGGATTTAAATAAATAATAACTAATAGGTGGGACCCCTTGTAACTCCCATTTATCTCTTAACAATTATAAAATAATTAGTCAATTAAGCAAGAACAACTCTCCTTGTGACTCCCATCATCACATGCACATTTGACAATTTATCTCATTTATATTTGACATTGTTTTAAAAAATGCATTACTCATATATCCAAAAATAAAACATGTTGTCCAAAAATTCCTAAAGTCAACTATCATCAACAATAGATAAAATAAAAAATAACTCAAAATCCATATTTCCCACTCTGAGATGCAATCTTTCCTTGATTGTTGATGTCACCCTTTGATTTTCTTGAATTTTCCTTTGGTTGCGTTGAGCCTTTAAGCCTAATCTCGCTGATCACGTGGGAAAAATCATCCCTCAAATGCATCCGGGAAGACACGGATTTATCAGATCCATTGGAGAGTGAGGAAGGGGCAACAATGGATTTTCCTTTGTCAGGGGCATGGTAGGCCTTGGTTTTCAATATTTTTCTAGCATGAGAGGACTGAATTGATGATTGTGTTGGCATTTTTACAAGAAGAGCATGCTTGTCATTGATGGAAAGAACATCAGCAACGATGTCATGTCTACAGGCAAGAACAAAAGCAATGATAGCATGTTTACAGTTATTGATGGAAAGAACAAAAATGACGAAGGTATGGTTACAGGAAACAATAGTAGCGACGTTGGCAGGTTTACAATTGGGAGACAACAATGGAAAACAGGCAGGCAAGGAAGATCAACAGCAATGATGGCATGGAAATATCAGAAGCTAGTGGAATTAATCTCCATTTCGTAGTTTCAGATACCGGGAGTTGGAGGAGTCAAGAGTTGAGACTCTTCATCACAGGAGTCCCGAAGTTGCAAATGTGAAACGTTGAAATCCCAAAACAGGCACATCAACAAAGACTCCATTTCATAGTTTCGGGGATCATGACATGGAGTTTCAGGGATCGCAACATGGAGCATCAAAATATCTCACCATAGGAATGTTGAAATGCCGGAATGCCGAAATGCGAAAAACACCTTTTGGTGCAGGTTTCAGAAACCATGAGTTGGAGTGTCGAAACACTTCACCACAGGAATACCGAAATGCCAAAATGCTGAAATGCGAAAAACACCTTTTGGTGCAAGTTTTGGATACCGAGAGTTGGAAGTGTCGAAACACTTCACCACAAGAATGCCAAAATTTTGGAATGCTGAAATGCGAAAAACACCTTTTGGTGCAAGTTTTGGATACCGGGAGTTGGAAGTGTCGAAACACTTCAACACAGGAATGCCGAAATGTAGGAATGTCAAAATGTGAAACTACCAAAGCACTTTATGGATAAAATATTGGTCACAACTGTGGGCATGTGAAGGAAGGAGCTTGCAAGTTTCAAGGCTCCATTTCATGTTCGGGAGTTGGAAGAGTCAGAGTGACTCACAACAAATTTGTGAAATGTGAAATTGTGAAATGTCATTTCGAATAAGGTTGTGGTCACATCCAGTGGTCACATCTATGGAAGATGGAGGAAGGAGCTAGTGCAACCAAGCTCCATTTCGGAGATCGTGACCTGGAGAGTCGATATGCCTTGCAACAAGAATTCATGACATGCGAAATGCCGAAATGTGAAAACACCTTTTGGTGTAGGCTGTGGTCACCGCCTGAGGCCACATGTGAAAAGAAAGGTGAAAGGTGCCAAAGGCACAAGGATCAATAGGTTCACAGCGTAACTACTAGAAACAACTTATGGTTTCTATCAGAGGACTCGAAGAGACTTCAGGGTGATCGCTAGAGAAGATGAAGAGTCTCAAGGCATCTGCCAGTGGAATGAAGACTATTGATAGAGGCAATTGACAGATGGAAGAGCGTTGAAGCCTGTAACTACAATAGAGAGGATGAGCTCGACTATGATAGAGAATATGAAGAGTCTCAATTGCTAGACAGGCTAAGGAATCTCAACATAACACCCAGTGATGATGAACGCATGGGTATAACCACCAGAAAAGCTGAGGAATTTCCATGATGATTAGGAAGAGGACTCGACACAAGGAGAACATGCAGAACAGAGAGAGTGTGTCGATGCTCAAGGGGGTGAAGTGGTGGCAATGTGGAGTGGGGTGAAGATCATGACGTGAAAAATAATGGCAGTGTGTAGAGCATGCAGAAGCATTGTGCGTATAGGATGCACAAGGTGCATAGAGATTGAAAAGGATGCAGAACAAAGAAGACATGGTGACTATTGTTGAGAGTGATTCAGGCGTGTAGAAGGAGGCAGTGTGCAGCAGCTGAAATACATAGAAGATGAATGGTGCATTGAATGGACATGGCGCACAGAGCATAAAAGGCAGAAGAACAGAAAGTGCAAGGCATGTGTGCAGGAAGACAGTGAGGCAGACAGAGTAGGGCAGTGTAGCAGAACAATGATGAGACTAGTAAGCTAATGATAAACATTATATCACTGTAATAAGTTTCAGTAGAAAAGATTCATATTCCAGGGTGGTAGGGAGGTGCTAGGGAGGACTATTGTCCTCATAGGTTCAAGTGGGTGCTTGAACACAGGGAGTTGTAGCTTCCATCTAGTTGTAGCCAGAGAAACTAGAGTGGTAGGGTGGTGCAAGGGAGAACTGTTGTTCTCTATTTTATAGGTTGGTGCCTGTGTGACTGGAAGTTGGTGCTTCCATCCGGTTGGTGATGGAACACTTAGGGATTTGTTGCTTCCTTCTAGTGGGTGCTAGAGAAACCAGGGAGTTGGTGCTTCCTTCTAGAGGGTGCTATAGAAACACAAGGAGTTGGTGCTTCCTTCTAGTTGGTGCTAGAGAAAACAGAGAGTTGGTGCTCTCAGCAAGTTGCAACTTGCAAAATAGAGGTTGTAGCCTCACAATTGGGTTTCCTCAGGAAATATTTATCTTTGTGTATTTCATATGTGTGATTGATGTCGAATGTTCTATTGCTTACATCCTTGCATTATTGTGATTTTCATTAAGTGCTCTGCAAAGAGTTTAAAATAAGCATAACCCCCCCCCTCTTAGTTGTCCAACAATTGGTATCAGCACCGACCCCTTTTATATAAGAGTAGATCCTAGAGCTTAAACATGTCAAGCCATGAAGGAAATTCAACCAATAAGGTCCCTCTATTCAATGGAACAAACTTTTCCTTCTGGAAAGTTAAAATGAGAACCTACATAATGGCTTTAGGTGCAGATATCTGGGATGTGGTAGATACTAGTTATGTAAAGCCAGTTGTACTAGCTAATAAGGATGACAAGCTAGAATTTAGCTTCAACGCTAAGGCTATGAATGCTATCTTGAGTGGGCTTGTAGAAGCAGAATTCATAAAAGTTATGCACCTAGGAACTGCCAAAGAAATGTGGGACAAACTCATTAGCGGTTATGAAGGTAATGAGAAGGTAAAGGACGCCAAGCTTCAAACCTACAGAGTGCAGTTTGAACAACTAAAGATGAAAGAAGATGAAACTGTTGGAAAATACTTTCTGAGAGTTGAAGAACTGGTAAATGCAATGAAAGCACTTGGTGAAAAAATTGAGTAACCTTCTTTAGTTCAGAAAATTTTGAGATCTCTACCAGATTGGTTCTACTCAAAGGTCTCTAGTATAAAAGAACTTAATGATCTAAAAACCTTGGAGTTTGATCAACTTCTAGGAACATTTAATGCATATGAAATGAGAATAGTTAAAGATAAACCCACCTCCAGAGAAGCATCATTTAAGGCAGACAAGAATGAGGATTATGAGCCTGATGAAATTGAAGCAAAATTTGTGAAGAGACTAAAGAAGGGATCAGGAAAATACAAAGGTAAACTTCCTTTCAAATGTTTCAATTGTGGTAAGATAGGTCATTTTGAAAATAAATGTCCTCACAAAATAAAGGATCAAACATGTGATGATGAGGAGAAGCACAAACACAAAAATTTCCTTAAAGAGAATAATTTTAAGAAGAAAATTCTCTGTGTAAACAATGATGATGATCCTTCAGATGATGAAGACAATGACTCCTCTATTAAAGATAAAATAAATGATTTTATGCTTATGGCTATGGGATATTTTGATGATGAACACACAGGAGGTGAAATGGATGATGAAGAAGCTGTGGTGGATATGGAAGGTGAAATAATCAATGCTTTGGAAGAAATTGACAGACTCAGAATTAAGAACAAAAAGAAAAAACAATTGTTGATACAATTCGAGAAAGATAGTAAATAGCCTAATGAATACTTTGCCCTACTAAAAGTGGAATCAGAAGAGGAAAAGAAAATCGAAGACATTCTGAAACAACATTTATCAGAAAAGAAGGCAAGATGTGAAGCTCTAGAAAAAGAATTAGTGAAAACCAGGAAAGAGTTGGAGAAGTTTCAATCCTTGTATCATCAGAATCTGTCAAGTATCAAAGCATCAAAAGAATTGGCCACCATTCTAAATCAAAAAAGAAACCCAAAGCTGAAAATAGGTCTGGGTTACGAAGAGGGATCAAGTAGTGATCAATCAGGCAACAAAGAACCCATCAAGTTTGTCAAATCTACCATCTATGACAACAAAAAACCTGTAGAAACAAAAGAAGATAATCATCTGCCCAGGAGGAGTAATGAAAGAGGTACCAGAACTGAAACTATGGATCAGAGAAATAATGTACTCTTTATTCAAAGAAATCATCAACATAGAAGAAATCGACCTTCTCAAAGAAGACAACCATTTTCCAGGTACCAACGTCTTTTCTATGGATATTGTTTCTTTTGTTCTAACTTTGGTCATAAAGTTGTAAACTGTTCTTTAAAATTAAATTATGAGCAATCAAGACATTCAAGGTATAGTTATCTGCCACAACAAAGAATGAGACAACCAAGTAACAAATCACCACAGGCTGCAAATCACTTGATGGATAGGAAAAGGACACAGGTTAAGCATAACAATCATTATGATCCTTTATTCGACAAACCAGAATGTTACATCTGTCATAACTATGGACATAAATCTGTTCACTATCGCTTAAGGAACTATGAACCAGATTTGAATTCCCCTGCTGAAAATGTCAAGGTTTGGAAGAAGAAAGAAAGTGACAAGTGTGGATTAGTGTTGTCAGCTCAAAGACAAATGAACCCTTGGTATATAGATAGTGGATGCTCCAAACATATGATAGGAGACAAAGGTAAGTTTTTATCTCTAAGTGAAAGCAAATCAGGAAACGTAACCTTTGGAAATGATGCTCCAGGTAAAATAAAGGGTAAAGGGATGGTGAGTTTAAGTCATGGAAAAGGAAAAGCCCAAAATGTTCTACTTTTATATGGGCTGAAACATAATCTTCTCAGTGTAAGTCAAATGTGTGACAAAGGATGTGAAGTGGTGTTCACGTCCAAGGACTGCAAGATAAAGTCTATAAACTCAGGACAAGTGGTGGCCAAAGGAATAAGGACAAAAAATAATGTATATGTGCTGAAAGAAGATAGAGAAGAGTGTCATCTAAGAAAACATGATGAAAGCTAGTTATGGCATAGGAGATTTGGACATCTAAACTTTGACCACTTAATCAAGCTCAAAAATCTTGAGGCGGTAAAATATCTTCTGAGAATATCAAAGCCCCAAGATTCTATGTGTAAATCCTGCCAAGTAGGAAAGCTAACCAGGACACAATTTAAGTCCAAGAGCTCTACTTCAATAGAGAAACCACTCCAACTAGTTCATATGGATTTATGTGGACCATAAAGATAGGAAGGCACAGGGAAATAAAACTACTTCATGTTGATTATTGATGATTACTCCAGAATTACTTGGGTTTCCTTTCTCAAGGAAAAAGATGAAGCATTTGAGAAGTTTAAAATATTTAAGGCTTTAACTGAGAATCAAACAGGCAAGAGGTTAAAGGCAGTAAGATCAAACAGAGGAGGAGAATTTATGTCAAGTGATTTCAAGGAATTATGTGATAAGCATGGGATCAAGAGAGAATACACAATCCCAAGAACTCCACAACAAAATGGAGTAGTTGAGAGGAAAAACAGAATAGTGCAGCAAATGGCCAGGTCAATGATGAATGAGAAGAACATTGGTCAAACCTATTGGGTAGAAGAAATACAAACAACATTCCATGTTCTTAACAAAGCCCACCTCAGTCCAAAAAGTGAAAAGACACCTCATGAACTGTGGTATGGGAGA
>CBVK0103041006.1:0-24211 GCA_900067695.1 Picea abies | reverse complement strand
TCCTTCGGCATGGACAGGGTCCAATACCTAGGCTACATTGTTGATGCACATGCTGTGCATGTTAATCCAGCCAAGATCCAAGTCATTTGTGACTTCCCATCCCCAACCATGCTCATTCAGCTTCAAAGCTTCTTAGGCCTTGCCAATTTCTATCGCAAGTACAAGCAACGCCATGATCGTAGGTTGAGCACATCTGCCAATAGGTTCAGGATATTTTACAGAAGTCCGATGACAAGTACAAACAACTCCATGATCTACACCGGGTGCCACACCAGTTTCGGGTGAAAGACAAAATTTGGTTGCACTTGTAGAAAGAGCGCCTTACAAGGCCTCATCAAAAGCTTCGTCCACTATGTTATGGGCCTTACACCATTACCAAGGTTGTTGGTGATAATGATTTTGAGCTTAACCTGCCCCCCTTCCTTGGCTTCCACCCAGTGTTCAATGTGGACCTGCTTCAGTCTTATTTTCCACCATTATTAGACACCTCAGAGATAGCAGAATAGTTGAAACCAACAAAGCTCAACCCTGACTACATGGAGCAAGCATCCACTGATAAGATCATGGACACACAGGTCAAGAGCACTCGCCAGCAGAGGATCCAACTTTATCGGGTTGTCAAAGTAGGGCAACTCCTACACCAAGGAAAGTGGCAGATAAATTATTAAACCTCCTAGAATGGTATTTTTCTTTCCACAACTTTTCCAATAGAGAAAAGATTATATTTGCTCTCCTTAAGGCCATCCCCCATGTCAAATATTGGTGGGAGAATTTATGTAAGTAAAATGAAACAAAAGGATCCACATTATTTGCAGTTGTGCCCACTTGGGATTCCTTCAGGTATGTTATTAAGGAACAATACTACCCTGTTGGAAGTTATGACAACTTGTATACAAGATGGACCACACTATGGTAAGAAAGAGACCAAACAATCCCAGAGTTCACCAATGTCTTCCATACCTTGCACACCATGTTGGGTATCAAAGATTTTGAGCAACATCTTGTGCTCAAGTATCGCGGCGGTCCGCATAGATACATCCAACCAAAATGGAGTTTTTGGACATCTCGTCCTTGGGCACAGCCTATCAATATGTCATCAAAATCGAGCATAATCTTAAACAAAAGTCATGGCAGTTTGGGTCTGGGAACCCCTCACAGCAGAAGCAGGGCAAGGGCAACCCTAACTCGTAGAACAAAGGATAGAGAAAATATGAGAAGCCTCATGACAACCAATCCAAGCCGCAAGAAAAGAAGGACAATGGGAAGACGAACAAAGATACCGGGAAGGGGTGAAACTTCCATAAGAGCCCTTGGCATAACACTCTTGATTGTTTCTCAATGCAGTCATTAGTGGCTGAAGTAAAAGCCTCTGAATCAAATGCGGGTTTTGACTCAGAGTTGGAACCAGAGAAGGGCAAACAAATCATTGACGGAGAACCCACTGCCACTGTTGCTACCACCAAGATCTAGCCCGGTGAACCTGATGAGCCAGAGGAAGGCGAGTGCCTTTTTCATTCATAGATGTGGGTGAAAGGCACTCCACTGCACTTCATCGTTGATAGCGGTAGCCAGAAGAAACTCATCTCAGCATAGGTTGTCAAGCAGCTATCCCTACTGATAACGCCACACCCATAGCCTTACACCATTAGATGGATCCGTCAAGAAATTGATCTTCACGTCAGCCAATAGTGTCACCTATCGTAGGACATCAAGCCATTCAAAGATGAGGTATTGTGTGATGTTGCTCCCCTTCCGTCAAGAAATTGATCTTCACGTCAGCCAATAGTGTCACCTATCGTAGGACATCAAGCCATTCAAAGATGAGGTATTGTGTGATGTTGCTCCCCTTGAAGTTTGTGATGTTCTTTTGGGGCAACCTTATTTATGGAAATGTCATGTTGTATATGAGTCTAGGCCTCGCAGTGTTATTATTACTTTGAACAGAAAATTGTAGAGGATATCTGGGGTAGTCCCACCTAGTGTTATTTCCTTTATCTCTTCTAAGCAATGCAGGAAGGTCATTTATGAGACCGGGAAGTTTGTCTTCTTCGTGATTCAATATCAGAGTGAGCGAAAGGTTGTAGCCACATCTGTGGCCTCCATGGCCGACCTCTCCATGCAGTAGAAGTAAGTGGATAACGTCATGGAAGAATACAAAGACATCTTCTCATCACCTACTGGAGTACCTCTGGACTGTCGGGTCAAGCATCCCATTGATCTAACCCACGACTCACCACTACCAAATGGGTCAATCTATCATTGCTCTTTGCTAGAAAATGAGGAGATTAAGCATCAAATCTAAGAAATTCTCCACAGGGGCACATCCGACCCAGCTCATCACCTTATGGAAGCCCAATCGTGTTGGTGCAGAAGAAAGACATGACCTGACGACTCTGCATTAATTATCGGGCCCTAAACAAAATCACAGTCAGGAACTGATACCTGTTTCCCCAAATTGACGATCTTCTTGATCACCTCAAGGTGGCCAAATAATTCAATAAGATTGATATGAAGTCTGGCTACCATCAGGTCCCAATAGAACAAACAGATGTATGGAAAATGCCTTTAAGTAAAAAAAAAATCTTTTTTAATGGTTGATCATGCCCTTTGGTTTGACGAATGCCCTAACAACTTTCATGAGATTGATGGACGATATATTGTGGCCTTTCACTAATTCTTTTGTGGTGGTGTATCTTAATGAGATCCTCATCTATAGCAAGACTTGGGTAAAACATCATATTCAACAGGCTCTACACACTCTACGGCAACACAAGCTATATGCCAACTTGGAAAAATGCTCCTTCGGCATGGAAAGGGTCTACTACCTAGGGTACATTGTTGATGCAACAAGCTATATGCCAACTTGGAAAAATGCTCCTTCGGCATGGAAAGGGTCTACTACCTAGGGTACATTGTTGATGCACATGTTTTGCATGTTGAACCATCCAAGATCCAAGTTATCTGTGACTGGCCAACCCCAACCACGCTCATTGAGCTTTAGATCTTCTCAGGCCTTGCCAATTTCTATCGTAGGCTCATGTTGGGATTCTTTGATATCGCGTGGGCCCTCAGTCAAATAGCCAGAGGTGGTGGTAAGGAAAAATATTTGTTGGGTCTGTCCCAACAGAAAGAATTCGATGATATGAAGCAGTGCTTGCATTCAACACCAGTTCTCTCATTACCTGACCTGCAACAACCCTTTGAGATCGATATAGATGCTTCAGACTATGTTTTGGGCGCAGTACTCACTCAACATGGCAACCATGTGGCCTATCATAGTGAGACATTATGCTAGAAAATGAGGAGATCAAGCATCAGATCCAAGAACTACTCCACAAGGGGTACATCCGACCCAATTCATTACCTTGTGGAAACCCAATCGTGTTGGTGCAGAAGAAAGACGAGACTTGGTGACTCTGCATTGATTATCAATCCCTAAACAAAATCACAGTCAGGAACTGATACCCGATTCCCCGAAACGACGATCTCCTTGATCATCTCAAGGGGACCAAATACTTTGGTATGATTGATTTGAAGTCTGGATACCATCAGGTCCCAATAGAACAAACACATATATGGAAAACTTCTTTCAAGTCAAAAGAAGGTATTTTTGAATGGCTAGTCATGCCATTTGGTTTGACGAATGCCCCAACAAATTTCATGAGCTTGATGGACGATATTCTACTGCCTTTCACTAATTATTTTGTGGTGCTGTATCTAGATGACATCCTCATCTACAACAAGAATTGGGCAGAACACTTGCAACATATTCAACAGGTTCTGCACACTCTGCGACATCACAATCTATATGCGAACTTGGAAAATTGCTCCTTCAACATGGACATGGTCCAATACCTAGGCTAAATTTTTGATGCACATGTTGTGCATGTTGATCCAGCCAAGATCCAAGTCATCTGTGACTGGCCAACCCCAACCACGCTCATTGATATTCAAAGCTTCTTAGGCCTTACCAATTTCTATCGCAGGTTCGTGTTGGGATTCTCCCATATTGCATGGGTCCTCAATCAAATAACTAGAGGTGGTGGTAAGGAAAATTTTTTGTGGGGCCTGCCCCAACAAAAATCGTTCGATGATATGAAGAAACACTTGTGTTCAACACCGGTGCTATCATTACCTGACCTGCAACAACCCTTTGAGATCGAGACAAATGCTTAAGACTATGCTGTGGGTGCAATCCTCACTCAACACGGCCACCCCGTGGCCTATCATAGTGAGACTATCATATTCCATTCGAAAGTACCCTACTTATGACAAAGAAATGTACTCCATTGTGCAAGACTGTCGCCAGTGGAGGCATTACATTCTCAGGAAGGAGACAATCATCTAGACTAATCATAAGCCGCCACAATTCATGCAGACACAAGGAAAATTTCATAATGATCTCCATCAGAAGTGGTCCACATATTTGCAGCAGTTCACCTCAACATCAAGTATAAAACAGGAAGTACCAACTAAGTCGCTGATTTCCTCTGCCGACCTCCAATCACGACACTCACCACAATGCTAGACTCTTGCAACCATGAGACCTTTGGGTGGCCCCACCTCTATGAGACAGATCCAAAATTTTCCAACACCTACCAGATGTTGGGCGCCAACACAATTGTAAATAATTTCCATATTCAGGACGAGATGTTGTTCCATCTAGGCCATCTCTGCGTTCCATCAAGTGAGCGAGTGAAGATGATTTTGGAAGCCCACTACAGTTGGGTGGCAGGACACTTTGGTGTGGAAAAGACAATGGTAGTGCTGCAACGATATTTCTATTGGCTGAAACTTCGACAAGATGTCAACAAGTATATCTGGCCCGACACTGCCTATGCTATTGCCAAAACGACCATCAAGAAACAAGGCCTGTACACTCCTCTTTCTACTCTTGATAGGCCCCGGGAATCCATCTCAATGGACTACATGTGTGGCCTCCCTTCCACTAGGTGGGGAAATGACTGTGTTTTTGTGGTTGTTGATCACTTTTCCAAGATGGCAATTTTGGCTGCCTGCAAGAAAAGCATCGCGGCGAAGGACACTACCAAGATTTTCTTTGAACAATTGTGGGTACACTTTGGGATCCCACACACCATTATCTCAAATCAGGACAGTCGGTTCCTCAACACATTTTGGTCGAGCCTCTAGTCACTGTTGGACACCAATCTCACCAAGTCCATTGCCTTCCACCCCCAAACGGATGGCCAAACAGAGGTTGTCAACCGGACCGGTTTTAGGTGGGAGACAAAGCCTGGTTGCACTTGTAGAAAGAACGCCTTGCAGGGCCTCATCGAAAGCTTCATCCACTCCTTTATGGGCCTTACACCATTACCAAGGTCGTGGGTGACAATGATTTTGAGTTGAACCTGTCCCCCTTCCTTGGATTGCACCTAGTGTTCAATGTGGACCTCCTTCGGCCTTATTTTCCACCATTATTGGACACCTCGGAGATAACAAAACAGTTGACATCAACAGAGCTCAACCATGACTGCAGGGAACATGCATCCACTGATCAAATCGTGGACACACAGGTCAAGGGCACTCGCCATTAGAGAATCCACTTTTATCGGGTTGTCAAAGCAGGGCAGTTCCTGCACCAAGGCACGTGGCTCACCCGGGGCCAAATTCAGTAGAAATTTCCTCATCTGATGGGGGCACTCAACGCAATGGAGACCATTGCGTCCTGAGGATGGAAGCTTGATCCAGGTGGATATCGGTGGCCACCCACCTTTTCCAACTGGCTCAAAACAATTTTCTGGCAATTTTGGCAATTTAGTGTTTTTAACAGTCTTTAACTTCTGGGGCCAGTTTGAGGGCCTAAATGATGTTTTATCACAATCAGGCACCTCAATTATAGTTGAAGGCTTTGATTGAGCCCCCTATATGAATCTCCTCGTCAATACCTTTCCAAGGAGCTATCGTGCACCCTAAACAGAGATCGTATGCAAAAGTTACGACCCCGAGAAGTTAATGTACTAACTTACCCCTACGGGGCCCACATGACTTTTGGTGCTTCATTTCCTAGGGTTAGGTTTCTGGATGTCTAGGGTTTTGGCATTCATCTCTATTGTAAAAAGGCCTTCAAAGCCTCATTGTACTCATCTTCTTGCAAATGAGCGTAGCCGTCACATCTCTCTTCAGAGATAAGTTGCCACCATTCTAGCAAGCTTGTTTCCAGTCTGCATTTTACAGTTTTAAGCATGTTTCTTATTTAATAGAAGTCAAGTTTTATTGTACTTTGTTATTGTTCATTGTGTCTCTATGTTAACATTATAAATCTATGTGTTAACATTATATGTATTTTTGTTTATATTAATAAAAATACATATGTGTGTGTACACACACATGTATATGTAGAATAGTTAATTGGGTTTAGCTTGGGTGTTTGAGAGGAGGGATATTATCCTCTCTACCCAGGTTCAATTCCTATAAGTGACATGTCATGCTCTTGATGAGTATATTGTTGTGGTGAATTTGAGCCCTATTCTTGACCTTACCTTGTGTCTTAAAGAATCTAGGGTTTACCTTGGGTACCATCCTTAGAATAAGGGGAAGTACAGTTGAAGGGGGGGTGTTGTCCTGCCCACCCAGGTTCAATTCTTACAAGTGACATGTTGTGCTTTCAATGAGTATATTGTTTTAATGGCCTTGAGCCCTATGTTGACAAATCTTCAGTCTCCTACAAAATCAGGTTTACCCTAGGTACCATCCTCATAATGAGGGGAATTGCCTAATGGGTTTCGCCGCGATGTATTTCAAGGGAAAAAAAGTACACAAACACATGTATTACGTTTTTTATTCAGAAGGGGAATAAAAATTACATTTTTGATGTATTGGTGGCACTATAACAAAACAATTGAGTGAGAGGTATGACCACATTTCTTAATTTTTCACCACTTGTTATAACCAACATTCACCTTCCTATAAGTAGTTAAAAAATACTTCTATATGTATTCCTTATGAACCATAAAACGATCTACTACCAATACTTTTGTCAATAAAAATCTTGGGGAAATAATATTATAGTGGTCCATAATAATAACCCATGGTCATGTCTCAAGTGTAAGTTAAAACTATGGAAATACAATAAGCATGAGTAATAAACTAATGGAATAGAATCTAGAGTGGTTGCCTTAATTCCAAACAATTCATGTCATGGACTTCCATCTACAGTGATTTTCTAGTAACCATGTTCAAACCCTCCTTTGAACGTGAATCAAACATAGTGTTTAGTTTTTGAAGTACATGTGTGAATGTAATGTGTGAATGTAATGTGTGAAAAATGTTGGGAGTTCAATTTTAATTGATGTGTCAAAACCTAAATACCATCATTTTGAATTTCCAAGGCATTGTTCATCCATTTGATAACCATTAATGAGTCACCAGATACCTAGATTTGCAAGATATCGTGAGATAAGGCTAGCATAATAAGGGCCTCAGGGCCATCAACTTGGCATAGTTATTGGTCCCTTGCCCAATTTTGCTTTGAACTTTATAAAGTGATTGTCATAGAACTATAATATACTCCCAATATTGTTGTGTTGTTCTTGTCCTTGAATAGCTCCTTCAATGAAGCCCCAAGGATATTACTTGTCGACCATAAGTTCCCCAGTATGTCTAGATTGGTGCATTTCTATGGTCAATTTATAATGTTGTAGCAAAGCACTAATATCAAACAAAATCTTAAAATGTCTCAACATGTGTACCCTCAAACAAAACAAAATTGTGCAACAACCAAATTCCCCAAATAACAATAAAAGGAATTGACCTGAATGCCTTTGGTGACTGGTTCTAGAACTAGCCTTTCAAACATGCTTTTATATGAGAATCTTGCTAAGGATTTGTATAATTGACCAATTGTGCAATATCCCTCCACGTATGTTGAGCAAATGGGCAATTAATAAACAAATGAGTGATATTCTCTTCATCAAACCGACATAAATTGCAAATGAATGCCCACGCTTTTTTGTTTTTTTTTAACTGGAGACTTTCCTAGGTTGGGAATTATTCATGATGGCGAGCCACACAAATACCTTGGATTTTTTGGGCACCTTCACTTGACATATATTATCCCACAAACAACGTTTCTCTTATGCCAAATCACCCATCAAATATTGATAACCCACCTTAATTGTATAATGCCCAACGACTTTGTCTTTCACCCACACCAAAGTAGGACCTGTAGGATGCAAGCATGTGATTGCTTTAGGGCTTGGATTAACAGTTCCTATAAGTAGTTGTGCTTTGTATAACTGTAGGCTATAAATGAGTCACAAGTAGTTGGCCACTCTCCTCTATTGTACATTATAACATTCTTCATAAAAATAAAGCAAAGGCATCCATCTTGGGCGTCGCCTATATTTGTGTATTGTAGTTGCTTTAATTGGATGAATGTTATGTCCCTTACTTTGTTGTGTGTTAGCTAAGTATAAGTATTGTTGGGATGTTTTAAGGTTGTGGTTGGACATATTCCTATTGCTGGGTGAAATTGGTTGTGTTGGACTTGGTTGTGCATCTAACGTAGTGTAACTTAAGGCAAAGATATGGGAAAATCTTAAGTGAGGTGGTGTAGTCTAGTTGTAGTAAGCACAGGTTGATTGAGCCACTATGGCTAAGGAAAGGAAATATTACATGATTGGAGAGGACAAAAGGAAAATCTTAAGGCGAGACTCTTAGGTCCATGACAAGTGTTACAGGAGTTCAGATTCTCTAAGAGTTTGACTTCATATTCTTGTTAGATGATCTTTATCATGTTCTAAAATGAAGCAATAGGTTGGGAGTGTGGTCTGGTTGGTTCGAGACAACTTTTCAATCATCTCTCAGCAAGAAAGTTTCTTGGAGGCTTGGGTGCTCATTGAGGCAACATCTAGCAACATAAGTGTTGGAGCAACCCCTCTTTCAACAGTTATTTGGAACAATACAAGTAGTCATTGGAGACCAGATGAAGGTGAAGGATGATACTAAGTTGTTGATGTTGGCCATGATTGTTCCAAGAGCAACCTAGCCAAGTGTCCTAGCATGTCTTAGAGTGCATTTCAACAAAGTTCAGATGCATGTAGCAGTCATAGAGGACACACTCCAAAGTATATTGGGTTCAATTGCAAATGGACCTAGGTGTTCCCCCGCATACCTTTTGAAGATGGTATTGTATGGTACCCATTAGCATGCTACTTTAAGTAGAGGTAAAACTCTTAGTTCTTCTTGTTACAGTTCATTTCCTTTAACAACGTGTGCACAACATGATTATGTGGAAAATGGAAAGGAGAAGCCCTTCTTAGAGGAGCCTTTGCACTGGATAGGTGTCTTGGTTGTAAACCAAGGGAAAAATCTCAATCAACTTTGTTATGTGGATTTGATCATCAATGGAAGGATAATACTAGCATTGGTGGATTCTGGTGTCTCTCACAACTTCTTAAAGAATGAGTAAGCAAGTGAACTTGCACTTAGAATTGGATCGTGTAGTGCTTAAGTCAAGGCGGTCAATTATAATGCTAAGGCAACAATTGGGGTTTCATCCATAGTTTACATACAGTTGGATAGATGAAAGTGCCATGCAGACTTTACCATATTTCATATGGATGACTTTGAAGTCATTCTTGGGAAGGAATTCTTAAGGAGAACGTGGTTAGTTATCATGCCATTTGTGGACAAGTTGGTGATACTTGGTGGATGAAAAACTGGTGTTATGCAACAACAACAAGGAAGCCAGATGGAAATGTGTGGATTATATCTGCCTTGAGCATGAAGAGGGTAGTCAGGCACCCAAAGTCTCAACTCTTTATAACAGTTATTAGAGAAGCGAATGAGGGTTGAGTGGGGACACTTATTCTGCCATCACTTGCCAATGTGTTGGATGGGTTTGCAAATCAGATGCCTAATTATTTTCCAGTGCCAATGTGTTGGATGGGTTTGCAAATCAGATGCCTAATTATTTTCCTAAAGTGCTTGTGCCTAGGTGGATTCTTAACCATCACATTGATCTTGAAGTAGGGTTGCAACCTCTAGCTAGAGCTCCCTATCGAATTTCTTGACCTGAGTTGGAAGAGTTGAAGCAACATTTGACCAAGTTCATCAAGCCTTCTAGGTCCCCCTATGGTGAACTAGTCCTCTTCCAAAATAATATGGACACACCATAATTGAGGATGAGCTTGGAATATCGTGCATTGGACAAGCATACCATAAAAAATCAATACCCCTTACTTTTGGCTACAAATTGTTTTGACAAGTTAGCAGAGGCCAAGGTTTTATCAAAGTTGTACTTTAGGCAAAGATATTACCAAGTAAGGATTGTGGAAGGAGATAAGTTGAAGACAACAGATGTGACAAGGTATTAGTTTTGAATTTCTTGTTATGCCTTTTCTATTCTACAATGCTCTAGTTATCTTTTGCGCCTTCATGAAAGATGTTTTCAAACCATTCTTAGACAAGTTAGTGGTTGTCTACCTAGATGACATTGTGGTGTTTAGTGAGAACTAGAAGACCATAAGCATCATTTGGAAAAAGTATTTGAGGCACTTTGGCAAAACCAAAATTCCGCTCTTGGGCCATTGGACTGGACAATGATGCATTCACATGGATCCTACAAAGATAAGGCAATCTAAGGATTGGGAGGAACCAAAAACAATTCATGAGGTAAGGAGTTTCCAAGGTTTGGCTAACTACTACAATAGATTTGTTGAAGGTTACTCTAAGATTTTGGCACGATTTGGTGATTTATTGAACAAGAACAAACCATGGAATTGGATGGAGAAGTGTTAGGTATCATTTTGCAAACTAAAGCAGATAATTGTGTCGGCACTTGTGTTGAAGTTGTCAAACTTTGAGCAATCATTTGAAGTGCAAATAAACACTTCATATTTTTCCAATGGAAGGTTTTTCTCACAAGAAGGTCATCTAGTGGCCTACGAGGGTAGAAAGTTACATAATTGTGAATGAAGGTACCTTGTCCATGAGAAATAGATGATTACAATTGTACATTGACTACAATCCCAGAGACACTACTTGTTATGGAAACTATTTGTTGTGAAGATGGACAATGTGGCAACAAGTTACTTTTCCACCCAACTAAAGTTGTCATCTAAGTAAGGAGGGTGGCAAGACTTCTTGGTAGAGTTTGACATGACCATTGAGTATTTCCCAAGCAAGTTGAACATGACAATTGACGCCTTTGAGTAGGAAGGCACAACTTGTAGCCTTAGAGGAGGATGAGTCATCGATGCCCATGGGTAGCCAGGTGTAGGTTTTCACAGACTTGTAAGAGAAGATCAAAGAGGGATTACATAAGGATCCCATGGCTTTGAACATCATGAAACATGTGAAGGAGGGAAAAACAAGGAAGTTTTAGATGGCCAGTGGATTTTTGTGCTTTGGGTGATCGCATCTATGTGCCCGAGTCATCTCACCTTCAAAAGGAACTCTTAAGGGAGTGCCATAATTCACTTTGGGCAAGCCACCCAAGACAAAGAAGGACAATGACATTTCTAAAATGAGGTCATTGTTGGGAATGTATGGGGCGAGATGTGGAAGAATATGTCCAGACTTATCTTGTGTGCCAACAAGACAAGGCATACATATGAATGTAGGTCGGCCCACTCCAACCTTTTTCTAATGATAGAGAGACCTTGGGAAAGTGTCTATATGGACTTCATCACTCAACTTTCGATTTCACCAGGGTATAATGGAATTATGGTAATTGGACTGGACAAGGATGAAACCGCACAGATCCCATAGAGATAAACGCAACTAAGGATTGGGACGAACCGACACTAGTTCATGAGGTGAGGAGTTTCCTTGGTTTGGTTAACTACTACCATAGACTTGTTGAAGGTTACTCGAGATCCCATAGAGATAAACGCAACTAAGGATTGGGACGAACCGACACTAGTTCATGAGGTGAGGAGTTTCCTTGGTTTGGTTAACTACTACCATAGACTTGTTGAAGGTTACTCTACGATTTTGGCACTACTTGGTGATTTGTTGAAGAAGAACAAACCACAGAACTAGATGGAGAAGTTCTAGGTAGCATTTTGTAAATTGAAGCATAGACTTGTGTTGCCACTTGTGTTGAAGCTATTAGAATTTGAGCAATCATTTGAAGTGCAAATAGACACTTCATATTTTGTCGATGGAGGAATTTTGTCACAAGAAGGTCATTTATTGGCTTATGAGGGAAGAAAGCTACAAGATTGTGAATGAAGGTACCTTGTCCATGAGAAAGAGAGGATTGCAGTAGTACATTGCCTACAATCCCAGAGGCACTATTTGTTAGGCAAAACATTCCTTGTTAAGATGGACAATGTGCCAACCAATTACTTTTCCACCCAACTAAAGTTGTCACCTAAGTAGGCTTGGCGGCAAGACTTCTTGGAGGAGTTTGACACGACTGTTTAGTATTGACCAAGAAAGTTGAACATGACAATGGATGCCTTGAGTATGAAGGCACAACTTGCAACCTTAGAGGAGGATGAGTCATTGATTCCCATGATAAATCAGGTGTAGGTTTTCACAGGCTTGCAAGAGAAGATCAAAGAGGGATTACATGAGGATCCCATAGCTTTGAACATCCTCAAATAGGTGAAGGATGGAAAAAACAAGAAATTTTTGGATGGGAAGTGGATTTTGTAATTCGGTGATCACATCTATGTGCCTAAGTCATCTCACCCTTGGAAGGAACTCTTAAGAGAGTGCCATGATTCACTTTGGGCAAGTCACCCATGACAAAGAAGGACAATGGCATTGTTAAAATGAGGTTAATATTGGGAATGTATGGGGCAAGATGTGGAAGAATATGTTTAGAATTTTCTTGTGTGCCAACAAGATAAGTCATAAATAGGAATGTAGGCCAGTCCACTCTAACCTTTTTCGGAGATAGAGAGGCCTTGGGAAAGTGTCTCTATGGACTTCATCACTCAACTTTCGATTTCACCGGGATATAATGGGATTATGTTAATTGTTGACTGGTTTTCCAAGTATGCAATTCTATTGCTAATGAAGGCGCCTTGTGCAACAAAAGAAGTTACATAGTTTCTCTTTAAGAATGTTGTGAAGTACTAGGGTCCCCCACTAAGCATTGTGTCAGATACAGACACAAGGTTCACAGGGTGGCTTTAGATAGAGTTGTTTAGGCTTGTTGGAACCAAGCTACCGATGAGTTCAAGCTATCATCCGCATACAAATGGGAAGACAAAATGTATGAATGGACTTTTGGAGGACTACCTAAGGAATTTTGTTTGTGCAGACCAATCGAACTAGCCAGAGTTGTTAGATGCGACTCAATTCAATTACAACATGCAAAGGAGTTCCACAATGGGCTATAACTTGTTTGAGTTAGCAAATGGATAGCAATTGTTAACACCCCATATAGTTCTACAAGGCTACTATGGGCGCAACCCATCACCCTTGTGGTTCATGAAGGGATGATAAGATAGGTTTGAGATGGCTCACATTATGTTGGCAAATGTAGTAGAAAGGATGAAGTGATGGGTAGATCATCATAGGAGGTAGGTAGAGTTTCAAGTTGGTGATTTTCTTTCCCCCTTCAATAGCCTCTTCTGGGCATACGATACAACGATTTATACAAGAGGGGCTCAACGATCTTTCCCTCCAAACTACATTAGTGGTGTCTCATCACCATTTACAATGCCTATCTACTGAGGCAGATTACATTGAATGAACATTTACATCTCAGACCCGAGGCAAAGCTCAAGATTTGTACAACTTAAGACTAATAAAGGAGGCTTCATCTACTGCCTGTACAAAGGCACCAATTTGGCTCTATTAGCCTTACAACATTTACTTGCATTGATTACATTTAAAATTTTAAATTTGAGGGAAAAATGAGAGGGTTGGTGCCTCTCCCCTCGTTGAATGTGCTTTGATGTGTTGAATAGTTGGGGCGCGCTGAGGTGGAGAGATGATTCTACATCAACCAAAACTATCACAAAATCAACCCCGATACCACCTGTCATGGACCTATAGTCTACACATATTTTTCTTTACAAACTTGAGTTTCTCCCAAGTTTGTTTTGGCACTTGAAGCCATTCATTATTGCCTTGCCTCGACAATGGGGGCTTGATCATCTTGCGCCTACTATAACTAGACTACATGTCTTCACTTAAGGTTTTCCCATAACTTCGCCTTAAGATACAATATGCCAAATGCACCATGTCTTACTCAACCAAGTTCATTCAACAATAGCCATACAACCTTTAAAACATCCCAACAATACTTTAACACTCAACTAATACTTTAATACTTAGCCAACATAATTCAAAGTAAGGAACAATAGCATCCAACAATCATAAAAGAGTCCACAACACACATGTCTAGGTGGCACCCAAGGCAACTGCCTTAACTTTATTATATGAATAATGTCACATACATATAACAAAGGAGTTGCAACCTCCTTACTACAACTTTATTACATATGTGAAAGGAGCTTAAGGAAATATAACCTTATGCCTACTACCAATAGACTTACATAATCCGACCCCCGAAACAACTGCATGATTGCCTCCTACAAGTCCCATCTTCTTCTTCTTCTCATTCAACTAGTGCAATTTGCCCTACTATGCATAGCCCTAAACTTAACACAATCACATAGCTCCTTTACACTATTTTGTGAATGATCATCATTTCTTGCCTTAACACCTTTGAGGTGTCCCCCTTTTATATGAGAATTGCCTTGCACTTGTAAGCCCCTTCATTCCAAGGTGGACCCAAGTGTTGTTCATTAACTTGCACACAATCACATAGCTCCTTTACACTATTTTGTGAATGATCATCATTTCTTGCCTTAACACCTTTGAGGTGTCCCCCTTTTATATGAGAATTGCCTTGCACTTGTAAGCCCCTTCATTCCAAGGTGGACCCAAGTGTTGTTCATTAACTTGCTTCCTTTGGTGACTTGTTTGTCGATTATCCACGTCCAACAAGTGCGCCTAGTAGTGCGTCCAAGTTTGCCCAGGTTGACCCAAGTTGGCCCAAGTTTTCCTAGCCCATCCAACTCCATCCAAGTTCATCCAACTCCATCCAAGTTCGTCCAACTCCATACAAATCTATCCATCCAACTCGACCCGAGTTAGCCTAGTCTTCCTAGTTTGTTTGAGTTTGCCTGAGATTGTCTAACTCAACCCAAGTCCACCTAGTTCATCTAAGTCTACTCAAGTCTCTCTATGTTTATCAGTGTCATCCTAGTCTATCCAATCTCGTCCAACTGGGCCCAAGTTCATATAAATCCACCCTACTACACCCAAGTCCATTTGAGTTTTCTTGATTGCGCCCAAGTTCATTGAGTCTGCCCAAGAGCACTTGGTAGCGAGTCTAAGTGCATTTGATGGATGTGTTCCCGGTTGAAGTGCACCTAATGGGTGCACCCAACGATTGCACTACATGGATACTTGTGCCCAAAGACACTTTTTCCATCCATCACAACCCTCAAGTGTGGGCCACCCAACTCCTTTGGTCTGCATGTAGTCCAAGCGCCCAAGCCATTCAAGCTCTCTATGTCAGTGTTCTCCATCATGCGTGGTGCATGCTTGCAAATGAGCTTGACAATGACAACCCCCTTTAACTTTCCTTGCCAATTTCCCTACGAAGTTTCTCTTGGTGTGTCCAACTATTGCAAGCTGTCAAGGTTTGCGATGCACCCAATCTGAGCGAGGGCACCCAACATGTCCATGGCGTGCCTTGCCATCATGCATGAGCACCTAAATTTGACTCTTCTATCCATCAACCTTCTGTCATATCCATCTATGTTGGTCAATGACCACCAATGTGATCATGTGGTAGAGGTGCCATGCATGAGCACCTAAATTTGACTCTTCTATCCATCAACCTTCTGTCATATCCATCTATGTTGGTCAATGACCACCAATGTGATCATGTGGTAGAGGTGCCTGTAGCCATTCAAGGCTAGGGCCTTACATATACCCTTTTAGGCCTTCAATCCAATATACAAGTCTGTTTCAAGATGCAATGCATGCAATTATCATTTTATGAGACAATAACCTAATTCACTAAAAAGGTCTTGTTTTGTGCATAATTATCCATGTATCTTTGATTTTGAATTTGAATGATCTATTGGGAAATTTTCAAAATATGATTTGTAGATGAAGCTAGAATTTAATATTGGTCATTGAATAGTTCCAATTTGAAGTGAGTGACATTGTGGTACAGATCTAATTGGCCTTTAGGTTTGTATAGATTTGTATTATCATTTGTTGAACTTCTTGGCTTCAGACTTTGTAGTTACACTCTTTGCCCATATTTGAGATGTTGATTTGATGAAAACAACTTTGTTTCTATTAAGGGTGCTTTGGATTCTCTCACTTCCAACCATATCATATCATTCATTTGCAACTATTTCTCTCAAATATAAATGAGGTGTTCTTTTCATATGACTTTTGGTAGGAACCAACATGGGTGTATAGCCTCCATTCTTAATGGTGAACCAAGTTTAGTGTTGCAAAGTGGCTTTGTAAAATTGTCTTCTTCGGAGGGTACGAAAAGACTTTGTCAGTGTCATTACTATTTGGAAGCTACAATTAACTATTTATATTGACTTATTCACAATGACTCCTTTGGTTTTTGTGTGGGGAATTGGTATATGGCCATAGATGTCAAGCAATCATCAAATCATATTTCCCCATTTGTTGTCTCATGATCATGTCAATAATATTTGTGACATGTCCCTTCTGAAACACACTTCCATGGTGTGTGATAAAAAGCAAGTCATTCTCTAAAATATGAATGCACTCAAAACAAGTGATATTTAAATCTTCATATAACTTTGATCATAAATATGCATTTAAATTGCTTGCCACCGAAATATGTTTGATATTTGTTTATTCTTTAAAGACAATATTCATCTTGGATAAGATTTAATTTCTTCCAAAATGTGCTTCAATAATTCGCTTTCATCTCATTTTTGTTCAAGCAACAAATGAACTTGAATTTGAGAAAAGTCTTAATATCTTAGACTCTTGAGTTTTGGTGTTTATTAATACTAAAATAATCACTTTTCTAACCCCAAAAAAGTGTACTTGAAAGTGCCCATACATGTATCAAACTCAATGTTTATTGAAATTAGGGAGATAAATAATGGAAAGTGGTTCAAATTACAAGCATTTTTGTAGTAGTGATAATATTTGACTTTTAATGCACCTTTGACTTAAAATTTGTAGCTTTTTTTCGACGAATTAGACCATGGATATGTTACACTATCCAAGGTTACATCCATGTATCCATAAACTTTAGTGATGATATTTAAGGTTTGATGTTTGTCTTTGATTTATAATTTTTAAATAATGATTTAGAACATAGATATGTTACAGTATCCATAATTACATCCATATATTCTTGAACTTTTATGTTTGATTGTGTATATTGATTACATAATTGTGTATTCATCTTCAGCATAAACATAATTTACCTCTTCCATCTTCTCCTAATTTATGATTGAAATTTTTGTAAAATTCAATTACAATTCCACAATACTTCACTACAACCTTGCCAAGTTTGCCATGTCTATTCACTCAGTTACAGGCTAATTGACACACAATAATGAGTTGCAAGAGATATCTATTAAAAAAAAAAAAACTTTGAGGTTATGGGGGCACTAGTCCAACAATAGGGTTTTTTTTGGGATGTCCATATTTGTGGGACTTAGAGGGCACTAGTCCAACAATAGGGTTTTTTTGGGGATGTCCATATTTGTGGGACTTGAGGGGCACTACTCCAACAATAGGGGCTTTTTTGGGATTTCCATATTTGTGTGACTTAGAACTTCCATTTGGAATATTTATTTTGTGCTTGCTTAGCCCCTCCAAAACTCTAAACAAATGATTTACATTAGAGATGTTTTTATTCAAATTATTTTATATAATATTTCTAATTTTCACATATCTCTCTCTATATATATATGCCTGCAGGGCGCTTATTTGTCCTATAATCCGACGGCGTTTCTGGGTGCCACTAGTACTCTGTATATGTATATGCAGGGAACACTTCTCCCGAGCTCGTGTTGGGTTTAGCCATTTTGCAGCGAAGGTCTACTCAGCTTTATTCATTTTCAGGTCACAATGGGGAAGAGGCATAGGCATAGGCATCACCATGATAGTGACGACGAAGAAGATGACAAGCGCAGAAAAAAACGGCGTAGCAGACATCACACAGAGAGCGATAGCGAGGGCGATCAATCTGCTTCTTCTTCGTCTCTTTCAGCCTCGTCGGAGGAGGAATACAGACGCAGAAAGCGAAGGGAAAAGAAAAAGAAAAAGCACAAGGAGAAGGAGGAGAAAAGGCAGGAGAAGAAGAAGAAGAGGAAAAAAGAACATAAAGAGAAGGCGGCCAAAGGACCTGTTACAGAGTCGTGGGGAAAATTTGGCATTATAAAAGAAATTGATATGTGGTATGTATTACAAATTTACTCTCAAGGATTCAGCAGGTTCTATTCTTTTAAAGGTTTGCTGGTCCTGCACATTTTCTTTTGCTTGATACCCTGCATTACAAAGTGCAAAGTGGACTTGGTAAAACTTCATATCAATGAGAGCGAACTAGGGTTTTAATTCTGTATTCACGTACTTGGACTTTAACCTCAATTCCCATTTTTAAGAATTTGTATTAGTTCGAGGGAAAAACACTACTTCCACGATATTGAAGAAAATTCTGGCGATTAGCAAAAAGAGTGGATTCATGGTACAGCAACTGCATCTTATATATAGAAGTTGCTTTGAGAAACATGCCCTGAGGACGAGGGGCTGCACTTCAAAACATGGTCTTCCTTTGGCGTAGGTATGGTGTCTGATGGATAAATATTGCACCAAAATCTTTCCAGAGTTGTACCCGGCCTTAGCCCTTTTTTGAGACAGGCCATTCAGGTGGGCCAGACCACAAAGAGAATGGTACCTTTGTGGCTGGCTTAATAGTCTGTCAACCTGACCACTGAACCAAGGCCCAAATTGGGAATCTGGTATTAGTGGAAACAATTTAAACAGTTTTTGCCTGCCACGATAGATTACAACAAACAATGCACCAACTATGCCTAAACCACGACATAAAATCCATTATCACAAACGCCACCTTCCCCAGTACTATCTTGAGGAATTTTCCAACCTATGCGTGTGAAGGAGGTGAATGGTACCTTGGTGGATGGTTTAATAGTCGGTTGACTTGGCCAGTGAACCAAGGCGCAATTGGCAATCTGGCAGTAATAGAAACATAAATTGAACTGTTTTTGCTTGCCACGATCGTTCAAAAAATGATGCACCGACTATGCCTAAACCATGATGAAAAAATCCATCATCACAAACACCACCACAACATTAGTGAGGTCTTGATACAAGTGGCTTTGCTTTCGAGTACTATCTTCAGGGTACAAGGCCGGTCAACAACCAGACTCGAAGCCATTACAATAATATACTCATTAAGAGCTCAACATGTCACTTGTGGGAATTGAACCTGGGAGGGAGGATAACAATCATTCCTCCCAACCACTTGAGCTAAACCCAATTGACGACTAAGGCATCATGCTTGTGAAGGAGGAGGTCTACTTTTCATCCTTGGAGGAGGTTGTGCATTAACTTTACTTCTCTACCACCCTTCCATGTCTTACTCTTGATCTGAGACTTGCCATGCAAGCATGTCTTTCAATTAGTCGAGGCTTCTATTTGTGTACCTTTGGCAATTCCTACTTTGAATTGCACAATAGATTGAAAGATGGTCAAATGGATTGGAAATTATATTATAGATAGATTCTAGTATGGGGTGTTTAAGACTTTATTAATCTAAGTAACGAAGAGAAAATTAGGAAATAACGTTTGATAGAAAGCAATATAACCATGTGTCCCACTACATGATTGTACAATTTTGCTGAAGACTCTACATGCATTGGATCTTGTTTTGCAATATGAGGTCAAACATTGCTTCTTGAAGATGTAAGAGGGTTGTCTCTTCTATCATTTGAAGTTGGTGTTCATCTAGTGGAACTAACCTATCTAGAAGTTTATACTTTTGGAAAACAACAAAAGCTCTAACCTTGTAGACAAGAAAATAACTCATCAACTTTGTACCTATGCCTTGTAGTACAAGACTATCTAAAGAAGGTCAATAATCTCAATATAGGGTGGGGGTTGAATCAGATCTCTTAATGGCATAGTGACAAGTGATTTTATGTAACCATTCTGAGTTGTATTTGGGATTTGGGCCGGCCCAAACAAGTCCATTATGGTGTCATAACATCATAGGGCATTGAGGCTGGGGGGTGGGAGGGTTCTGCAGTCTTGTTTCAATGGTATGCCCATTGCATAGTATGGATGTGTCAAGGGATTTGTTTTCTAATGGGGGCCTTTATGAAGTTTCTTGAATTTTTCTATAAAATGAAATTGGATGTTTGTATGCCTCTTTTTTTATTTATTTATATGAAAACTGTATCAATTATTGTTGAAATTTTTTGCTAAACCTGGCATTTGACGATTATTCCTAATAAAATCACATTATTGAACAATTGCACAACTAGGTTACTCAACGAAAATTAGCGGAAGCATAAAACACAGAAACCATTCACACATTTGGACACGAGATTCAGGTAAACACCCCTAGAAAAACCCTTGCGGGAAAACTAGTTTTGAGTTTGATTTTATTGTTAAAATCCTTGGGCTCTCGTCCTGGGATAATGGCCCATCAGAGGAATACAATGCTGTAGTAGATAACCTCGCCCACTTGGCTACTGTCTCTCTTGCTACCCTTCACACTTCCTTAGCCTTGCCCACTCAAAGACAAGTACATGAACAAGACTCCCTCTTGGTCCTATGCACTCATTGTGTGCCTCTCACTCTCCTTAGATCTGCTTTTAAAATCCCTTAATGACTAAAACGGTAACCCTAGATCTCAATGGCCAAGATTAGATCTTGGATCTCACTATCTAATGGTCACAACTTAATCTTTCGTTGAGATGACTTAAATCATTTAAGTCACTCAACCTTACAAGAGTCACTTTAGTCATTACATAAAAGCCACTTTAAAGAGTGTCACTCAGACACCTTCGCATGCTAGGCACCGCCAATGCAGAAGTACTTGTCCGAGCTACCCCAAAAGCTAACAATTATATTGCAATGAATTTAAAGAGGCCTCGGCTATACACAGACGCCCATATGACATGCTCTAGCCTTTGACAAAACTTCTTCATACTAACCATCAGACCGATGACTCCACGAGAATGCTCTCCATTCAAGCTTATCTTCTTACCAACATACTTCCTTTCTCTACCACATCTACAGGAGTATTATCTTACGAACTGGTTACATAATAATAGACAAAAAAAGTACATTTAGATTATATATTGACTAATGAGGATCTTTTATGTCATCCTTCTTGGCTGATTAAAGACACAACCAATGTCAACTGTGATCCCAAGGCTTTATTACTTTCTGCTTCTTGTTCTCTGAGTTCCTTTTTAATTTTCTTTCTTCTTGTGAGAAGGGCTAAAGCAGTTAAAGCTATGAGCCTCTGAGTGCAATTCCTTTTTTGGATGTGGTTCCTTATTGACCCCCAAGATGCATGACACCTCAGTTGGATCAAGGGACTCTACCACTGGGACTTGCCTTGGGAGCTTTACAAAGAGAGTAGTCCAAAAGTCTTCATTTGTTTTTTGACTGTTAGGTTCCTCACTCTATTGTGTGTTTCTTTGTTTGTTATTTCCTTGAGCTGCTCCTTTTCCTCTTGGATTTGGATATCCCTTACCTCCCATGTATTGGGAGGATGTTGAGATTTTACCTCCTTTTTGGAGGATCCCTTTCTTCGGAATATTTGAAGGACCTTAATTCTATTTTGTCTTTGGCTATCTATTCCTTCATTTTTGGGCTGGGAAGCAAGTAGACAACCTGAGGTTACCTTAGGGTTTGGTGACTTTCTAGAATGCCTCCTTTTGAGTAATGGGAAGGTTCTTCTTTAGATGATGTTTGGCAAGTGTCCATATTCATGACAATCATTACACTTAAAAGGTAAGCTATTCATGATCTAGCTTTTGAACATGAATCCAAATCTCTATTTGTAGCTCTATAGCTTGAGGGATGTTGAGTAATATAGCTCGAGCAGGAGCTTCTTGCACAGGTTAGGTGTGAATGTGTGAGAAGAAGTTCTAGACAACTTCTTAGTGATTACTTAAGAAAAAGTGGGAAATAATGTCATCTTGTAATTTCACTTATAAAAATAAAAGTGAAAGTTTAATTTCCCTAGATCTCTTAAATCTTAGAAATCTAAATGAATATTGTAGAGATTCTAGAATATTAGCGAGTTAGATTTGATCTAATCTTGGTCGCACATCTCATTGTTGAGATAAGGTGGTTGCTAGGATTACAGAGATTAGTTGCTAAGATTTGGGAAATTAGTTGATAGGATTGAGGAGATAAGTTATCTCTCCCAAACCACAAATAAAACAATATGGGAGAGGTTGAATACACATTTTGTACACCAAGAAGACTCGAGAGATCAGAGAGAGATCAGTTGAGCAGATTCAAAGCACAGGAGAAGAGACGAGGTCAAGAAGTAGGCCTAAGTACAGTATGTACAGAGTTGTACAACAAATTTATCTCAGTAAGTGTAGATCTGATTTTTTTTGTATACTATACAATTGTTAGTTTGACAACTTGTGGAGGTTTCCTTGCAAGCTTGGAATTTAAATGAAAAGCCGATTTGAGGGTGTACTTATTGGTGTATCATGTTTATGCCTTTGCTGTTATTTTCAACTATATGTGTGATTGTTGCATGTTCATAAATATTTATTTCTGTAACTAAATAAGTTCAGATTTAATTTATTTAATTAAGAGAAACATAGGACAATGGTCACCAGTTCAGATTTAATTTATTTAATTAAGAGAAACATAGGACAATGGTCACCCAGGGCTAGAAAATTTACAAGAGAGTCCATCCTCCAGATTTATTTCTACGTAGATCCTGGCACTTGTGAACATGCCATATCTCTGCTTAGACTTCTGAGTTCTCTATATATCTCCCTAGCCTATTTCTTATTGCTTCAAGTGTCTCACCGTCCTAAAGGTTAAGGGGAAGGTGAGGAAACCTAACCTAGATTGGAACCACTGAGGGCATCTCCTCATTTGGATTGAAATCCAAGGACCACCTATTAAGGTATAGCTCGTGATGTCCTAGGAACCAAGGGCCATTACGAAAAGACAAATCTCATTCTTCTTTAATCTGAAAATAGAAGCCAATATAATCCTTACCATAGAAGAAATGCTAGATTTCACTTTCAGATGGGGAGCTCACTATGTTTGAATCTAAACATCCATGCTTTTGTGGTTCGACCATGCTCTCATGAACTTCCCAATCAAGATTTGCTTGATGAGCCATAATGATTTCTTCTTTGAGCCTTGTTACCCACCAAGTTACACTAGGATGGACTTGTAGTTGAGCCGCCAAAGTTGAACAAGTAATCGTTCAAATTCAGAGTTCAGAAGTCCGACCGACCATCATGGCCCCTCTGTTGCACTAGGATGGACTTGTAGTTGAGCCGCCAAAGTTGAACAAGTAATCGTTCAAATTCAGAGTTCAGAAGTCCGACCGACCATCATGGCCCCTCTTTTTTTCTTCTTCTTCTATACCGCATTTCCATATCCCCTATGGGACATTGTAATAAGATGAGCTAGCATGATGAACTTTGTAAAATGCTTAGCTCCTTAAGACTAAATCACGAGTACATTACTCTAGAGTGTTTTTGTACTTTTTAATTATATCTTGTGGCTATTGGTAGCAAGTTATAATTTTTAAGTTTTTTCACTCAATTACTTCCAACACTGGAGTAGGTACTGATGGTGAGGCCTTAGTGGTTTTGTCTAAGTCTAGTGTCTAATGTAGGTACTGATGGTGAGGCCTTAGTGGTTTTGTCTAAGTCTAGTGTCTAATGTATATTACCATGTTAGTCATCATTTTTGAGTCACATGGAAATTGCACTAAGTCCCCCCTAGGATTTTTTAATGTTTTCAGTTAATTAAAATTTCTTGCATCGAGATATTTTATTTGTAATAAATGGACAAGTTGAATAAGTAGTACTAGGAGGCATTATATGCCTTGGGGGTGTTCGTTTTCACATTCAGAATACCCACTTTACCTAAGTATTACCTTTTTGAGGAAAAATAGTGATTATTTAATCACTTAAAGTCATTTTCTCTCAAAATTGTCAAATAAAAGACAAAT
>CBVK0103041004.1:0-28840 GCA_900067695.1 Picea abies | reverse complement strand
TTTGAAGGCGTTTTGTGTATTACTATTTTGGCATTTCTAGGTGTTTTGGGCACTAGAATGCTCTACCTGGGTAGGTGTTTCTTGCAACATAGCAATGCAATTACTCAAAATTGAATGTTTCACACACTCCTACTATTTTGACTCTAATTGTCAAAACCTTGTCGGCTGTATCATATGATGTTTCTAGATTTGGAAACGTCATACGGTATGGTCGACAGTGTTTCTAGATTTGGAAATGTCGTATGGTATGGTCAACAATGTTTCCAAGGTGTTTTGTACTCGTTTCGACATTTTTGGATGTTTTGGGTACTAGAAGCGTGGGTAGGCATTTCCTACAACATAGTAATGCATTTGCTCAAGACCGACTGTCCTGCAAACTCCTATTGTTTTGTCTATGTCATGTGCCTTGCCTTTTTTTATAGAGTAAGAAAGGCCGGGGAATTACAAAAATAACTCATCCCTGTTATGCACTCAGGCTTAGAATAAGATAAAATAATTGTATTAATGTCCAACAAATGACCACAAAAGTAGGTCCATTGGACTAAAGGATACATCCAATATGTGTACAATGTGGGAGTGAGAAAGCTACTCCCATATAATGAGAGAAAGATATAAGAAAAAGAAGAAAATTGAAAGTACAGTCTAGGTAAATGTTCAACAAGGCTAAGCCCTAGGTCTAGCTAAAACCAAAACTAAAGTGTATATAATAGTATCAAAGTGTGGTGATACAAAGTGAGAGTGTCGATGGTAGGAGTTGGATAACTTAATACTAGCCGAGAGAGAGAATATCTAAAGATGAAGCCAATGAGGTCATTGTCTCTTGGATCTGATGATCGATGGTGAGGGGGGCAACAGGGTCGCGCTGTTTCACTGTTGGAGTCCTCAGTGAAAGATATAAGAAAAAGAAGAAAATTGAAAGTACAGTCTAGGTAAATGTTCAACAAGGCTAAGCCCTAGGTCTAGCTAAAACCAAAACTAAAGTGTATATAATAGTATCAAAGTGTGGTGATACAAAGTGAGAGTGTCGATGGTAGGAGTTGGATAACTTAATACTAGCCGAGAGAGAGAATATCTAAAGATGAAGCCAATGAGGTCATTGTCTCTTGGATCTGATGATCGATGGTGAGGGGGGCAACAGGGTCGCGCTGTTTCACTGTTGGAGTCCTCAGTAGCATAGGGGGATTCAAATGTATGGCCCTGGGGGGAATGTAGGAGCAAGGAAGCTTAGTTCTCCTACCATCCCAGGTCAAAGGAAAGAAGCTTTTAATAGATCTCTGACTACTCTGTTGGGGTGGAAGGCAATCTGACTAGTGAGAGGTGCCCTACTTTGAATCCGTCTGGAGCTGAACCATCTGTCACTATGAGGATGCATGGTTGGATGTATGGCCCTGCACCTCTAAACCGATCTCAAACATATCGGTTGATCTCCTAGAGGGGGAGGCTAAGAGGAGGCTTGAGGTCTCACCACTCCCGGTCTAACCTAGGTGGGGGGGGGGGCATGCAAGAGCTAGGATCTGTGACTAAGAATCTCCTTGATGAAAAGAGCTAGGCACCTCCAATCCTGATATCAGAAGAAGGTAGAGAGGGAGTCCCTATAGAAGCAATAGTAACATACTATGATCTCATAGTATACAAGACACTGGAAAATGAGGTGCCTTTCTGTCTCTGGCTCTTGTAGGTAACACATTTGGCAGATCCTATCAGAACATGGGAAATGATGATTAGTCTCCACTCGAAGTCGATGAGAACCAACCCGGAGTTGTCCCAAAGGGATCTTGAGTGAATGCATCCAATGTCTATATGTGTACGGGGGGCGGACAATGATACCATCCCGCAGCTCAAAAATGTGCTCTTAGTAGAAAGACATCTTTGGACCGAAGCTCGTCGAGGGTGAGATCCAGGTGATTTGAATATATAATCTGTACATGTCCTCTCTGATGTCTCGGTTCACAATCTGTCTAGCTGACAAGAGATGGACCGACGCATCTAAGGAGTACCTTAAGGGGGTAAGGCGCTGTTGGATCATGTTGTCATTGATGCCAATGGTTTGATTGATTGATGTTTAAATTGCTCTATTACTGATTCACCCCCCCCTCTCAGTAATCCAACAGGCGCTTTGGAGAGATGGTCATCCACTGGAGAAGTTGGGACGGCTCTGAAAACCAATCTCGTGCGTGGCCTAGAGTGATCCTAGGCGAGAGCCTCTCAGGAGCAGAGTGCAAGATAGGGGTACCGCTCTCTCCTGGTAGCAGAGTCCGAGAAAGATCTGACCCTATGAATGAAGGAGATCAAGCGAAAGATAACCTCGAGGCGAAATGGTTGGACACTAAACTCTGCCTGAATAATGGACCGTGGAACTTTACGTTTGCATCTGATGATGCGCTTGAGATGTGTTAACCCCTGGATTTTCTCATTTGGAAATCTTGGGGTTAGGGGCCAGTGTTATTTTCATCTTACTGACATTCAAATATTTCTTCAGAGACAACACTTGATCATGTCGAGGTTGTTTCCCGTTGAGGGAAAGTACAGAGTTAGCTCAGTTTTCCATGGTTCAGAGAGAGAGATGGTTGCTTTTAGCCAGTTCCCTATTTTTTAGGAGACAGTGTCCAGGGGATTGCATGACATTTCTGAGCATACAGTTTTGTTCTTGGTTGCATCTTGAGTCCAATGAACTTTTTTCGGCATGTTACGTGAATACCTTCTATTTTTAGCTGTTGGAGATCGGGGGGTCAGATGGTGATTTTGATGGCATTTTTGGATTCCTTGTGAGAAAACTAATTCGATGAGTATATTTCTATTGACTTCTAAGGACTTTCTATTTTTAGCGATGTCTATTTTTAAACATTTTATTTTGGGCAGTGGTCTCTTGGTGGTCCTAAACACATTTGTGGCATTTCCAAAATTTTATGGAGACCGCTATTTTTGGGCATGTCTATTTTGGCAGTGTCTATTTTTGGCAAGGGTAGTCACCAGGCTGGGTGGCACATGGCAGTCTCTGGAAATGACAAGTGGCAACTTGGTCAAACGCTTTGGACGAGTTGGTGCTTAGTTGGAGTGGATGAGTCACAAGGAGGGGGGGCGCTCCTTTCCTAAGGGGGCACCTACCTTATTTATCTCTCTATTTCACTCCCTCACCCACTAAATC
Organism: Picea abies; assembly: GCA_900067695.1. Classification (NCBI taxonomy): domain Eukaryota; kingdom Viridiplantae; phylum Streptophyta; class Pinopsida; order Pinales; family Pinaceae; genus Picea; species Picea abies. The sequence continues at coordinate 25,695 of CBVK0103041004.1, read as the reverse complement.
CCTAAATCCTCTCCCTAATTCCTACCTCCTCTAACTTCTCTCCCCTTTTCCCCTTTTCTCTCCATCATTCCATTCAAGGGGGCACACCATCCTCATGAGGGGTGTGCCCACCTTATTCTTCTCACCCAACTCAAGGCGCCCCCTCACCCACCTCAACCACCACACCTAACTCCTACAATCACTCCCTAACTCCCACTCTCCCTAGATCTCCTTCCCCTCACACTCCACTCACTCCACAACTCAAGGGGAGTGCCCCACCTTCCTCTACCTAACCTAAGGTGCCCCTCTCCTCACTCATCATCTAAATAATGAGATGCTTTTGATTGTTCAAGGGTTGGATATTCTACTTCAGCAGCTCAAGACTTTAAAATTCTCTTCTCTTCTCTCTCTTTCTAGCTTTTGATTTTTGTATGCAGGGATCACTACTACACCATCTTTGTACTTGTTTCTTGGTGCAGACAACCTCCTACATTTGCAGAAATAAAAGCTTGATGTGCTTGTACCAGGCCTTCTAGTTTTGCGTGTGTTTTAGCTTGTGAACTGTCTCATTTTCAAAAGTTACCAGCATACCATTTGGGCGATTTTTTCCTGTTTGGTATCGCTTTCTTCATGATTTTCCTTACTGATTTTGAGTAAAAGTTGTAAAAATCTCATCAAAAACACTTAAAATTTAAATTTCTGAACCTTGTATCTCTAAAAACAGCCATAAACTTCTTTATTTTGCTGCTGTTATATTGTATTTTCTGCTGTCATATTGTCTTATTTTGCAGATTTACAGGTGGCGGACAGCGAGAAAGAAGTCTAGGGACACCCCCCTGTGGTTGGCATGCACCAGCCCAAAAGGAGAAGATTTCTGTTCAGTGACATGTTAGGGCAGATTTCTTATAATTAACCATTTTCTGTGCAGATTTCAATGTCATTTTCAGATTTGTCCTAGAGTGCAAACAACAGATTTTGAGTCATTTCCAGATCTGTCCCAAGTGCAGAAAATTGTATTAACAAGACCACGACCTTCTTATAGCATTGGGGCGGGCAGCATCTCTTTGCATTGTGCAAGGAGCCGGTCTGCATCATAGAGGCCTGCTTGAGTCCATCCTTCTTGAGTGACTGAAACTTGTTGTAGTTGAGGAGTGTGAGGAGCTTAAAGGGCTTGAGGCTACAACAGTTTTTGTTAAAGCACTGAGGGGCAATCCTTAATTTTATGCTTGGGGCTTTGCTACCTATAGCAAGTATTGGTTAAAGTTGATGCAGCAAAAATGTTGATGGAACATTGTTTTCCAAACTCTAATGAGCACAAGTTCTTAAAGTCTATAGATAGGTCTAACTAGAAAAAGACATGCTTTTGGGGTCGAGGGTTGAAACTTGAAAGAGCTCTCTTGCTTATGACGAAGTTCCTTAATGGCTTTGAGATACGTTCCAAAACATGCCAGAATTGCATGGGTAGACTAGCAAACTCTACCCAGACGAGACAATGCAGTTCAGCAGCATTTTTTATGGGAGAAAGGCAACAGGAATATTCTTGTAGATACGAGGTCCATGGGCAACAATTTGATTGCATGCATTCTAATAAGGAAGAAAAGCAGCAAATGTCTTTTTGTCAGATTCAGGTTGTGTTGGCAACACAACTCACAAGGTTCCTAAACCTCTCCAGGCCTTTACCATGGTCTCATGCGAAATGTAGCCCACAAAGTGGCTAAGCAATGTGTGCTGTGAGTACTACCTACAAATGTCTTTATATTCAGAAACAAAAATATCAGTGGGCATTTCCTTTGGTTCAGAGGGTTCAAGGTCATTACCTCGTGGTATACTTTCAGTACGAATTTTCAGGAGCATTTGTGTGGCACCACCTTCACTGCTACCTGTAACCAAAACAGAATTGTTGGGATCAGATTCAGCCAGGATGGGCTCTTATGTGCCCCTGTGCATGGGAAGCGGTCGCTAGCATAGCCCAACCCAACAAAAGGGTCAGGCAATAAATGCAGACAAGAACTAAGCAATTCTAATTAAGTCTCTAGAGAATGTAGACCGCAAGGCCTCTCAAGCTGTCTATTCCATTCAGTTTGGAGGTTATTTGTATGAGATAAGAATCTCAGTGTGTGTATTTCTGATTGGTAATTATACATTTTCTATTTATTTTTTATTTTTTATGTTTTATTTTATTTGGCAGTGATCCGATGCTTGGGGTTCTCTCTATACGTTCCCAAAACTCATACCCCATACCCCATACCCAAACCTTGGTGGAACGATGACTTGAACGGAGTTGCCTAATTCAGGACTGGCAGTTGGCTTTGTTTTGTAACACAGGATATTTTAAAAATATTGAAGCTCACAGCCTTTTCGATGTTTTATATACAATTTGTGGCTTCTAATCAAAATTTGAAGAGCACTGAATAAAATATTGCAAAACAAATAAATTCAAACACGATTTTAGAGCAATCGTAGGGTAAAGGACCTCAAGGAACAAGATGCAAGCTTAAAGCCCATCAATAGGTGGTTCACTTTTTAACCACATTTGCATGGGCGGAATACAACATGAAAATGGTTCTTGTAATCTTGTTTCGACTTCACAGTCATGAATGTAGCAGATATTGAACCATGTGCTGTCCTTTTTAGCAAATGAAGAGGCTGCATATGTTTCTAGGATATACCTTTGTGCAAGCAGCAATATTTTTCTACCAAACCTGTATTTCAAGTCTCTAGCATGATATACCATGCAACTAGAAGCCTTTCTTAACTGTGTTTCTAGTACGTCAAACGAGCCATTGAGGGATAAAGGGAGCATATTTTTGAATCAGAAAAATAATGTGTTGGATTGAGAAACCCTATGGTAGATACAGATGCCTTGTGATCAAGTTATCTTTGTAACTGAGGTAATAGTAATACAGCCCATGTGCCTAATTTTGAAAAAGAGAGGAACTACCAGATCAGGAAAGCCACCTAAAATAGAAGACATCGTCATTGAGATTGGACATAGGAGATACAATCATACAATTTCAATGAGTATGGATTTCTTATCAAAATTGTTTAACGAGGGTTGAACTGAACTATGTTGTGTCTGCTTCATCAAGCAGGGTCAAATACAAATAAATAGTAAATATGGTTTCATGTGACTCCTGGAGCATATGTCTTGAGAATGTGTGAAAGTTAGGACATTAAGTTGGTTAGGGAAAGGCAGGCACATAATTATCAAGTATATAGAGATATATTGTGTTTTGAGTGAGCGCTTTGAGCTTCATGCAGAAGGCCTCAGGGTCAATCCGTCAGGCTGGCTGCCTCTGTTATGTGTCTCACTCGATGTCCCTACTGGAGGGGCCAGGCGCTGTAATCAGCACCAACAGGTCTACACTGGATACCATCTGCAAAATGCAGGGAATGCCTGGGGGTTTTCCCACAAGGTTTTCCTTGGAAAAAACAAATATTGTGTTTTGAGCTAACAGCACAAACTTGAATGCAAAGAGGAGGGAATCTGCATTGACTAACCTGCATGTAGTCCATATTGAGAAGCAAATCAGGTTTTAGATGCAATTCCCTCTACACACACAGCAAGAAGATGGTATTCTTCTTAACAGGTTTTTTGTTTTCTTTTTGATTTCTCATATATTCTACTGAAATGCCAAGAGCAACTGCTATGAAAAATTATGTAGATTGGTCTCTTTTTATTTGAAAATGCTTCATATATTACTTCAGGGAGAAATTAAAACATCGGCATTCAAGGTGGTTACAACAAGCAGACAACAGGGGTGCCAGGAAAGTCCTGGTGTACAAAAGCCCCTACAGGGAGGGACTCAACATCACGACAGAATGCACTGAGGTTAACTCTCAGAAGTAGATCCAACTCTTGCTTAAATCTTTTCAAATCCCCTAGAGTAAGGGGGTGAGGAACCTCATTGAATGTAACTTTACAACAATGTTTCCATAGAAAGCCAATTGCAACCAAACAAACTGAATGCCAAAGCAAGTTGCAGCTGTCCCTGACCATCTGACTGTCCCATGGAAGGGGCCCTTAGAGGAGAACTACAGAAAGGGACTGAAATTCAGCCTGAAACCATGCCCAGAAAACTCTGGCAGTCTGACATTTTCAAAAAACATGCTGAACTGTCTCATCCTTACCATCATTATCACACAATGCACATGCCGAATTAGTAATGCCAACACAATCCGTGATGAAGCGGTAGACACCCCCAAACATTATCTTTAAAGAAGGAACAAGCCTTCCAAATGGACTGACACCTCCTCAGACATTGCTCCACTGGATCTCCAAGCTCCCATCTTTTATTTAAGTGGGTACCTAGATCAGAGGAGATTCATTTTACCTGTAACTTTTGATTTAAACCAGTATTTAGTTATATATTGTTTTGCGGTCTCAAATATGCCAGCATTTAGCTATTTCCTTTGAAACTTGGTTTACATGTTATGACCAGAATACAAGTTTTCAGTTTGAAAATCTATAGAAAGAATCTGTAGGATCAGTTACAGTCTGTTATTTGGAATATGAAAAAAAAAGGGTTTATATTTTTTCTTAGGTGCACTTATTAGGATTAGAAAGAAAGAACTTATATTTTTTCTTAGGGGAACTTATTAGAGATTAGAAGAGAACAGCCAGTCATTTATATGCTGTTCAGTTTGTAAATTATTTTTCTTTAAATTTTTACAGTAGTTTCAATAATGTATTTCAGTTTTTTCTTGAAAATTTGAGCTACATGTCATGGATGCAATACATATTTTCAGTTTGGAAAAAGCGGTCAAATCTTTGGGCTTAATAATTAACTATCCTTGAATAGAAATATGACAGAATGATTTAATTTTTGCATAGGATCTATGCTTAGAAGAGAATAGTGACAAGATAATGAAATGCGTCACTCTTTATCATTCTTTTGTATTCTAAACACGCTGAAGGTTGATCTTATGTTCTATTGATAGAACTACATACTGCAAATTTAGGCTTTTGAATATATGGTTGAAATGGTCCAGTTTATAGATTAATAGAGGAACCCCATGTAAGAAATTTCATAGATATATAATAGCCCTTTTTTTTTGCATTTGTCACTTGAGAAACTAGGTAGATTTCTTTGGCTAAGATCAACCAGTCCCTCTTATCAGATAGTCCATTTATCAGAAAGCAAAATTTACAATTTACTTTTCATCATTATGACCCATCATCAACTAAACAGTTGCCAAATGTCCAATTTCTCAGGCATTGCAAACCATGACATCACTGAAGTGGTACTTATTATCCATTAATGAACCTGTATTATGACGTTTTATTTAGTTCACTTACTTTCTAATAAAGTAGAAGTTTTAATTCATAATTTGGCAAGAACCATTCACAGGTTGACTTGAATTGCAGAGAAACCCCTCATTATTCTGTAACCACCAAAGGCTAGCTTTACGTTCTTCTAAGTTTCAGAGAGAAACTCTTGGACTTGGGAGTTCAGCATGCTTGTTTCACAGTTTCATAAAGTGTCTATCTTGTTGCGTCTTCAAATGAATAAAACAACTAACAACACTAATTTCCAAACAAGGCAATCAATGTGTTGGTTAGAGATAATTGTTACCTAATGAACATGGTTTTTTAACATGGTGCATATTTAGTTGTAATTTGTGATGCTAAGAACGTCCCAGTAAATATAAATTGTACAAGTTTTTTTCGCTGAACAAGTGAAACTCATATTTTTTATTTCTTCCTTGAAACAGGTCCGTTGCTTCGGAAGTATCAACTGATATAGTAATTGAAGTAAATCAGACAAAGTTTTTGTTGCACAAGGTATATCTTTCTAGCCATTACTCTAAAGTAAAATATTTTTGTATGCTTGGACTTCAATTTTTCTTTTGGTTTTAGTTCCGGATTGCATAATAATAAAGATAACAATACTTATGTGTGGAAAGAGATTGCTGTGCTGAGGTTTTTTTTTTTTTCATTTTTTTTCATAATGTTGCACTCCAGTCCAAGCATGTCATTGTTGATACCTGCTAGATATAGTATGTACAATGAACATTGTTATTACCCAATCTAGCACTTGTGCAAAGCCTTCACAAGATGCAAGATAAGTGTAACATATAGAAGTACTAGCTACTGTCACCTTAGGAATTGCTTCCATCGTTTTAGTGAAGGATTGAAATCCAACACAAGGGAGGCTTCCCTAGCAACCTCAAGGAATCCTATAGCAAGAGTGAATCGAGTCTATGGCCTCCTATCTTGGTTACTCAATTAAACCACCTACTAGATAAAGGTTCAAAGTGAGCAGTAGGTGGTTAAGTAAAGCAATTCTAGATTTGTGTGTGAGGTGTTCAAGACAACAAGCAATATCTATCAAGTCAAATGAATTAAGTAAATGCCCTGAAACACTACAAATTAAAAGAAAAGCTATGGCTGTCATACAACTTGCAATACAAGATGATTGTTTCAGCTAAAAGACTTATGACAACAGAAATATAACAGTCCTAAAACTAACAAGAATGTGACGAAGAGAGTTGAAATGCAAACTAAAACTAGCACATCAAATAACCAATGATTGCTGAAACATAAAATAGCGTGAAACAATCCCTAATTGTTCAAGACGTCAAGCCCTAATTGGCTGAAAACTACTACAATGATGCAATAAACGATGTTAAGGAATATTCTAAAGTAAAGAATTCTATAAAACCTAGATGTTGGGCTATTAATGACTAAGAAATGAAGATGCAATGCAATAAAACCTAAATCTACCATATGACGTCAAAGGAGGAGGATTAGGGTTTAAGGTCATTTTGCAAGAGAGAGGACTAGTGTTGTTTAGCTTCCTTGGGCATATGGAGTAAACAATGCAACTTCTATGGAGAGCAAAAGCAAAGAGAGACTCAAGGATCAAACCCTAGGGTAGTCCACTACAAATCCTAGGTATTGGTTCTTTAGGAAAACAACTTAAGGTAGTCCACTACAAACCCTAAGAGGTCGTCCTATGTCTTCTAAGAATCTTTAGCAAGAGATCTAAATGGATTTTGGTCAAAACCCTATAGTAGTCCACTACAAACCCTAGAATTTGAACCTACAAGAATAACCCTAAGGTTCTCCACTACAAACCCTAGAATTACCCTTATGTCCTTCAACAAGCTCAAAATAAATGATAACAAGGGAAGGTAGTCCACTACAAACCTCCCTAGAGTTTCAAAACAAGGGTTTGTCCAAGAGAACACAAGGTAGCATGCAATTATTACCACTTTGATAAAACAATTTACTTAATACACCAAGAATAAACCACCAAAGACTTGAAAAGAACACTTACTAGTCAAATCGTTGATCATGAAAGAAACCCTAACATGAAATCATCCACGAGAAACTTGAAAATCATCCACTAGATTAGCTCCAAGAAAGTGTGCACAAGTACTCCATGATGAGAAATAAAGATAAGAGACAAGTGTAGTGGTTCTCCACAAGATGGGTTATGATTTACAAATGAGGAAACCATCCTCTCTATATATGAGAGAAGCCTAGTGCCTCATCTCTCTAAAATCCCCTAAAACATAATAATCGATGAAAGAAATTGGATAGGTCTTAGGCCAACCCCCAAAATAGCCTCCAAAATAAAGATACAATGCTAAAAGATCAAAACGTCCTTTTAAAAGCCCACATGTGTGAGTGTAAGAGGCTCCAAGAAGGTGACACCATCTCCTCATGGGGCATAAAGGCCTCGAAGGTCACATCCATCCCCAAAAGGTGAAAAACATCATGAAAGGTCTCGTTCCCTCATCAATATATTGACATCTCATCATCAAAGTGCCAACTCATCATCCATGTGCTAGGTCGGCTCAAGCAAAAGTCACATCTCCCCCAAACATCATCCTCATGTATGCAATGTCCCAAACTCCTAGGGTGACCTCATGGTGGATAAGGGCTCCATAACCTTTCTAAAGAGGTGCACCATCATCATCAAGGGCAATGGGGTCAATCCAAACCCTAACGTCCTCAAAGGGTGCAATGTCCAAGTGTGTGGGCTTCCTTCCCTCTAAGTGGCACATCAGGCTGTATAGTACATACACAATGTCCCAGGTCCAAGAGGAGCTGGAGGGTATCAAGGCACATGTCAAGTCATCACTTGACCCAATACTCATCATCAAAGGTGCAACGTCCTCCATATAGTGCATGACGTAATCATGAAATGTCCTCCAAACAACCATATCTAGGGGTGCATCATCATTAGACAAGGCTCAGAGAAGTCAAGTGAAACCAACCATAATGGATACAAAATTCATTAGAATCATACAAAGTAAGCCACATTCTAATACAAAAGCCACGTAAGCAATTCGCATTAGGCATCTTCTTTAAACTTCACACTAGCTTAAGACTTTATGCAATTTGCCAAGTTTAGGTATGGGAGGACCATCACAAGACCCTATTAGGTGTGCTAGTCCCAAGTAGAGGAGTAGTTCCCTAAAAATCCTTCAAAGTGTAAGTATTAGTGAATGACATGGCATGGGGTTTACTTCATGGTCATGGTGTCATTGACATGCAAGGCCACATGTGGGTTCTGTCAAACTAAAAGGAAAATACCCACATTGAATATGGAACAGAACAATCACTCTCTTCATAACACAAGATGAGATAGATAAGGAAGATTTTATTTTTGTTTAACCAAAAATAGAAGGCAAATACAAACTTCTTACAGTCCTGGAAAACATGGTATGGATCTGTACTCCTGTAGCTCGTACGGACTAATATTAAACTGGTACGGATCGGGTCTCTTGGATTTTCTTTGCTATCTCTGCTTATCATTAGATGACAATGGCCCTACTCAGCTCGTATCTCTGTTTTCTTGCGTGGTTGTGCCACCTCTAGTCAATCATACTAGGTGCGGGTTATATAGAGCCACACTGGCTTGTCTTCCTCTGTCTTTCCAACAACCGCGCCTCCTCTCCATCGCTATTGCTAAGACTTTAGGTATTTTTCTCTTTACCTTTGCTTAGGGTGTTAATGATTGCAGCTATGTGAGACATTCTCCAGCTTAGAAACCTGTGAGGTGTGGATCATTGCAGCTATGTGAATTCTTTCTCTCAGCTTACAAACCTGAGAGAAAGCCCCTAAGAAGGGTACATGGTTCGTGCCTGTGGCTGAGCACAAGGTGAATGTGTGAAATCCCAAAGTGCTAGGTGCATCGTCATGAGAACAGAAATGAAGATGATGTATTAACCTCCTCTGAACAACAGAGTTGACGAGAAGACTCCAGATGATTCTCCTATCGGTGGCAGTGGGAAAGCAAATCTGTAGAGTGGACGTGCCTATGGACGAGCATAGGTGAACGTGTGAAGACCTGGTTCTTCTGTGAAATGCAAGTGAATCAGAGCTATGACATCCTTATGGATGTGCCCCTAGTGGATGAGCACTAGTGGGTGTATCAGATCCTTTGCTATATACTATTCAAGAGTCAGACCTACCTGTAACCCTAATCGTTATGTAAAGGGTATAGGTCGACCCCACCTTAATATGGTTAATAATAAATGTAAAAGATAATTAGTATTAATATTAATATTAAGTATTATAATAATAATAATAATAAATATATTATGCCTTAGAGAGGTCGGCCCTGTTGTGCTAATAGACACTTCAGTTTGGACAAGTCTAATATAAGTAAAGGGAAATCTTCCTTTGTAGAAACATATCCTTCTTGTGAGTTTGGAAATTTCAGCAAGTACACTTCTTTGGAAAAAGGTGCGCACCTCTCTTGGGCACTAGAGTTCTAGGGTTTAAGCACCCTCTTGTGTGCTAGGTATTTCTTGGTGGCAAAGGTCTTTCTCGTGAAGATTATAGCAAAGGATTTGGTTGGGTTTTCTTTCCTTGTTGAGAAGGGTTTCCCAGGATACATTTTTTGTTCTTGTGCATGGTGCTTCTTCTTGTGATCTTGGTCGCTGCATCATTTATGATTATGGTTAAATGATAAAATGGAATGAACTTCATGCTTAACCTAATGCTTATGAAAAATCAACATGGTATCAGAGCATAGGTCTTGAAAGAACCCATAGCACAAGCATCTACCAAGTCTCATACTTTACCAGTCATTCCTACTCTCCTGCAGAACCGTACGACCCTCCTAGGGTTTCCAGAAAATCCGTACGACCCTCCTCTTTTGGGTGTTTCAGCCCCTTAAAACTTGGACACTGGGGCTATTCTTGGCATAGAAGAGTACGGCCTCTTCTAGCGCATCTCCAAAAGCTCTCAAAACGAAATTCCAAGAAATTTTGATTTCTGGACCTTGGGTTTCTAGGGTGCCGAAATTTCCTGCAGAATATTAATTCTAGATTTATGAAGAAACAATTCAAATGAAGAACAAAACTTTGGTAGAAGATAGGCTTGATGGAGCAATCAACTTCAACCCCTGGAAATCAAAGCTTCTAGTCACTCTTGAAGAAGATTGTCTCTTGGATGTGACAACTAAAGTTCTACCAGACACTGCTATAGATATAGAGAAGAAGATAAGAAAGGAAGATGATGACAGAGCAAGAAAAATAATCATCTACTCAGTAAGAGATCACCTCTTGCCTCATATTGCCAATCTGAATACAACTTATGATATGTATGAAGTCTTAAAAGGAATGTTTGAAAGTGACAACACTCTCAGAGCTCTTACCTTAAAGAGCCGACTTCAAAGTACCAAGATGACAAAGGGTGACTCAATTGCACTCTTCTTTATGAAGTTATCAGAGATTAAAGAATAGCTAGAGACCATTGGGGAAATCATGTCTGATAGAGAAATTGTCTTAACCATTCTCCAAAATCTTCCAAAATCATGGGAGCCCTTCATTCAAAGTATCAGTGGAAGAGAAGCTCTACCAACCTTTGATTGACTATGGACAAATTGCACTCAAGAATACCAGTATATCTTAAAAAATGATGCATAAGATATTTTTCAGGGATCAGAAAGGGAAGTCTGTGATAACTTCCAAGTGGACCAAAATGATCAAACATGCAGCTGATAAGAGTGTCAAGAAATACAAAACGAAATCTATAGCTAGAGGGTTCTCACAAACAAGAGGGAGTTGTCTATAATAAGACACTTGATCCAGTGAACCCGATACACTTCCATCCGTACTGCCATCCATGAGTTGGAAACTATATTAGATAGATAGATTCTTGATGAGTTTGGATTTCAGCAAGAGTGTTGCTAATCCAAGCCTATATTATTACAGTGTTGGTGACGAGAGCCTAATCCTGATTCAGAAAGTGTTGTTGTTGGATACAAGTAATCCTTGACTTCTGAATTCAAGATGAAGAATCTGAGTATGATGCACTACTTCTTGGGACAAAAAGTATGACAAAGGACCGATGAGATTTTCCTGAATCAAGGAAAATATACAATGAAAATATTAAAGGAGTTCAGTATGATAGAATGCAAAATCCACCGTAATGGATTTAAAGAAGAAGATTGATGATGATTCAGACGAGACTGATCCACAACTTATTGGATCACTAATGTATCTGGTTAAACACCAGACCTGATTCATGCCATGCAGGGAATGTGCCTAGTCATTTCATGAGTCAACCGAGACAGACTCATTAGACAACAACAAAACATGTATTGAGATATATATGAGGCACAGTTGGATATGACTTGAAATATGCCTCCAGTATAAACTTGGGTTTACAGGACATGACGATTCAGATTGAGCAGAAAGTACAGTGGACCGAAAGAGCACATCCGATTGATGTTCTACCATGAAGATTGCCATGGTTTCCTAAATGCAGCAAGAAACAAAACTCTGTGGCCTTGAGTACCATAGAGACATAACATATAGCAGTGAATGAGCTAAGCAATGTGGCTTCACAAACTTCTAACAGATTTACTTGACCACGAGATGGATCCTATGATAATAATCAAGAGCCGTGTATAAAGCTCCTTAAAGAATCCGGTGTTTCCTATTAGATTGAAACACGATGAGATATCCTTATGTCAAAGACATGATGCAGAGGAAAATTCTATACTTGCAGTACCTTCCTACACCTGAGCAGAATGTAGACATTTACACCAAACAGACTTGGTGAAGAACGCCTTCCGAGTTGAGAGGGAGTATTGATGACTCCAACCAAAAACAAAATTCAAAGTACGTCTGTATGAGACTTGGCATGATGAAGAATGCCTCCCTAACTGAGAGGGAGTGTTAATGATTGCAGCTACGTGAGACATTCTCCAGCTTACAAACCTGTGAGGTGTGGATCATTGCAGCTATGTGAAGGCTTTCTCTTATCTTACAAACCTGAGAGAAAGCACCTAAGAAGGGTATGTGGTTGAAAGAGATTCACTCCCTCTCTTCTGGATAAATGAGTCTGAGAAGGCTCGACCCCCGCACTCCTTGCGGGCACTATGCACACTAACACTATCTCTTCTGAGCTTAGCTGTAGCTCGAACTCCTAAAGGGTCTCAACCTTTACTCCTTCAAAGGAATTCTTGTGCCCTCCTGGCACCTGCTCAATGCACTCCTAGCAGAGCTATCAGAGTGTTCAACAACTCTGAACTGCGCACTCCTTGCACATGTTTTTCCTCTTGAATTTGAGAATGGGTCTGGTGTGCCCACCTGGCACGCTCTTCTCTGAACTCGAAACAGAGCTCAAGTGCACTCCTTGCACCAGTCTGAGAGCCCAGAACATCCAACAAACTCACAGACGGATAGAGAGGTCTGTCTAATCCTGCAAATGAAACATATTTGCATACATCTATAGTATATATTCGAAAACACAGTGAACACATTTAGAAACAAACATTTCTCACACAGACAAATACACAAAAATCTCTCATGTAGGAAAAACTGCTCATTTCATTAATATCTGAATGTCTATACAATGGGTACAAAGCTCAGACTACAACAGAGTCTTCTGCCTTTCTCCTCTCCTCTCCTTGACTTACAAAGATGTTCAACCACTTTCAACAACCTCTGCTCGGCTATTACATTTATTTATACATGAGGGAGCTCATCGAGCTTTCCCGCCAAGCTACCTTAGTGCTATCATATCTCATAAAAGCATCTTATCCCTAAGGTTTATTACAATTGAATGTGCATGTACAGCCCAGATATGAGACCATGCTCCATATCTGTACAATCCTACAACTATTAAAAACAATTTACAACTTCCTGCGATCTCATAAAATCGCTCAAGCCTCCAAACACTAAAGGATTTCTTAATTACAATATTTTCAAAATTTAAAATTGGCGCTCCCTTCTTGGAGTCTAAGTCGTCTTGAATGCACACTGAATGTGAGTTGTTCGCTGCTCGAACTTTTGATGGTTGAAGACGATGCTCCTGCATCACTTACCCGTAGGAGATCCCAACCATTAGATCTTTTACTAGATCAATGGATGGGACTTAATCTCTTATTGGGACAACTTAGGACTTCACTTTTTCTTGTGAAGGTAAAACTATTCCTCACTATTTCCTTAACACTCCCTCTTAGTGAGGAATGGGTTTTCTACAACACCCAATTTTTCCTGAAAATATTCAAACTTTCCCTTTGGCAATCCTTTGGTCAGAATGTCTGCAACTTGTTCATTAGTGGGTACATACTAAAGTTTTACTACCCCTTTTTGTACTTTGTCCTTGATAAAATGGTATATGATTTCAATGTGCTTGGATCTATCATGGAAGACTGGATTTTCAGATATCTTAATACAACTTTGATTATCACAGTATATTGTGGTGGGATCCAAGTTTGTGTCAAACAGATCCAAAAGAATCTTCCGAAGCCAAATGGCTTCACAACTTGCTTGACTGGCTTCCATGTACTCGGCTTTTGCTGAACTGAGTGCAACTAATTTTTGTTTTCTACTGTACCACAATATCATGCCCGAACCTAAACTGAAGCAACAACCAGAGGTACTCTTTCTATCAGCTGTACTTCCAGACCAATTTTAATCAGAATAACCCACTAGTTTGACTTGGTCTCCCTGTAAACACTGAAGTATTGTACCCTTTAGATACCTCAATATGTGTTTTGTTGCAACCCAGTGTACTTTTCTGGGGTCCACCATATGTTGACTGAGTGTGTTGACAACAAAAGAGATACCAAGCCTAGTATTAGTCAAATACATCAAGCATCCAATTAATTGTCTGTAGATAGTAGGATTCACCTTTTTTGACTCAGATGAATTTAATTTCTTGAGATTAGTAATCATGGGAGTGGCCATGGGTTTACAGTCCTCCATCCCAAATCTTTTGAGGATCTCAATTTCATACTTTCCTTGACCCAGGAAAGCTTCACCCTCTTGCTGCTAGATCTCAAGCCCAAGAAAGTAGTGCATTAGGGCTAGATCCTTCATCTCAAATTCCTTAGCCAGATCTTGTTTGTAGGATGCTATTAGAGTTTCTGCTCCTGTTAGAAAGAGATCATCCACATAGAGTACAAGAATGAGAATGTCCCCTCCTTTTATAAGGAGGTATAGGTTTGGGTCGACATCACTCTTGATAAATCCAATACTTTATAAATAGCAGTCGATTATGGAGTACCAAGCTCTGGGTGCCTGTTTGAGGCCATATAGGGCCTTCTTTAGACAACAAACATGACTTGCTTTGTCGTGAACTTCAAATCCCTTTGGTTGTTCCAAATAGACCTCCTCTTCAATGTTCCCATTGAGAAATGCAATTTTAATGTCCATTTGATGTATTCTCCACCCCATCTGGGTGGAGAATACATCAAATGTCTCTTCATAATCCACTCCTTCCTTTTGAGAGAAGCCCTGAGCAACAAATCTGGCCTTTTGTTTGTCAATGCTTCCATTCCCTGCATGTTTTATTTTGTAAATCCACTTGGAGCTGACTATTGATTTGTTTTGTGGTCTGGGTACAATTTCCAACACATCATTCTTTATTATGGAGGTATATTCCTCCATCATGGAATCCCTCTAGGACTTCCTTTCAATAGCTTCTTTAAAGCAGGTTGGTTTTGATTCGATCATACTACTCATGAGGGCAGTATATCTTCAATACCTCTAAGGAGGTACACTTGTTCTGACTGAGGTCTTTGGCGACTCTACTTGTTCATTGGCTTCCTTTAGCAGTTGCTCGACCCACTTTGGTTTCCTTTTCTTGGAGATGGTCGGTTGTTCTTTCTCTTGTTGTTCCATTGTGGGACGATCTGCCCCTTTTGATGAGGGCTTCTCCCCTTGATTGGGAACTTCAACTTTCGAAATGTTCTTGTCTTGACATGAATTTCGGAGGGCTCTTTCTTCTTCAAACTTTACATCTCTGCGTAAGACAATTTTCCTGGTGGAGGGAATGTATATTCTGTAGGCTTTGGAGGTCTCACTATATCCAACCAAAATCCCCTTCTCAGCTGTAGGATCTAGCTTAGTCCTTTTCTTAGCAGGAATATGGCAGTAGGCAACACAACCAAAGATGCGAAGATGAATGATGTTTAGTTTCCTTCCAGTAAAGGCTTCTTCAGGCGTCACATTTCCCAGAACTTTGTGAGGGCTTCTGTTTTGAAGGTATACTGCAGTGTTACAAGCCTCTGCCTAGAGAAACTTAGGGAGATTCTGATCATGCGACATTTCTTTTGCTGCACCAACAATAGCTCTATTCTTTCTCTCCGAGACCCCATTCTGCTGAGGGGTATAAGGAACTGCCATTTCTCTTTTGATCCTAGCCTCAACACAAAACCTCTTGAAGGCATGCGAAGTGTATTCCCCCCCATTATCAAACCTGAGAACTCTTATCCTCTTTCCTATTTGAGCTTCAACAAAAACTTTGAATTCTTGAAATTTCTTGAGTACCTCTTGTGAGTTTTTTCTTATCAAGAAGTAGATCCTGGTCTTTCTAGAGTAGTCATCTATGAAGGTGAGGTAGTATCTGAACTTCCCTCCTATGGATAATGAGGACATGGGGCCACATATATCAGTGTGAATTAATTCCAGAATGCCCTTGGACCTTGAATTGCTCTTGGGGAAGGGTGCCCTTACATATTTTCCTAGAACACACCCTTTACACACTTCATGGTGTTATGTAGTGAATGAAGGCATCCCTGTCACAATCTTACCCAGAATTCTGAGAGCACCATGTTGAAGATGAGCTACATGCCCGTGCCATAGTTCACAGTCTCTGGTGCCGTTGCTGCTTGCTAGTGCATAGTGAGAGTCAAACTGCAATTTATACAACTTGTCCTTTCTTACTCCAATGACTTGTTCAGATCCCTCACTCAACCCTCTGGGTTTAATGTAGGCCCTTCGATAGTTGAAGAAGACTTCATAACCCTTTTCTTCTAGAGCTGACATTGAGGCCATATTCTTCTTTAGTTCTAGAACATAGAGGACACTTGACAGATGGAGAGGCTTACCAGACTCCCTCTCAAACTTTACAATTCCGACTCATTTTGGATGATAAGCATAGTCATCGCCAAGCAAAATCTCGAACCCAAATTCCTTTTCGCTCAGGCTGCTGAAGTAGTGCTTGTGACCAGTCTGTTGAAATATTGTAACTTCGAAGAATATTCTACCTAAGAGGGAATATTGAATAATATTGTTATATTATATTTATTAATTAGGCTCTAATGTGCCTTTGTAAAAGTCGACCCTTTTGTGCCTTGACAATTAAATGTAAATTAAAAGGGTAAAGTGACAGGTCGGCCCAGACCTAATTAAGGGAGGCCAGACTGCTATTTATAAAGGAGGCTAGCACCTCATTTGCACACTCACATACACTAGCTTTGCAGTTATGAAGAGGTGTGCAAGTCTTGGAGGAACTGCTATTGCAGCTAGGTGTGACGTTGAGAAGGGTTTTGGTCTATCTCTTGGTTAAGTGGTGCGCTATTCTTTCCTAGTGAAGGAGTAGAGGAGGATCTTTTGCTTTGTTTTTGGTCTATCTATATTGAGGAAGTTTTTGTTGGGTTTTCTTCCCCATGAGGGTTTCCCAAGATAATCTGTGTGTCTCTATTGTTTCTGTGATTTCCTCTCTTTCAGTGATCTTATTTATACAGCTAATGTGCTAAATGATTGTAATAATAAAGAAGAACAGTGATTGCTAGTTGTATAAGTAAAACATCAACACAGTCATATGAATGGATGCTCCACTGTCTATATATCGGACATCACTGGTTCGGGTGGAAGAGAGACAAGCCGTGCAAACATCCTCTGCTATTTCGTTTGGTGAGGGTTGTTCCATTTAGCCTGTGCTCTGATACCATGTCAAACTAAAAGGAAAATACACACATTGAATATGGAACAAAACTGTCACTCTCTTCATAACACAAGATGAGATAGATAAGGAAGATTTAATTTTTGTTTAACCAAAAATACAAGGCAAATATAAACTTCTTACAGTCTTGGCAAACACAATATGGATCCGTACTCCCGTGGCTCGTACGGATTGATATTAAACTGATACAGGTCGGGTCTCTCCTTTTGCCTACCTGATATGACCCTAACTCGACTTTTCTTTGTTGTTTCTGCTTATCATTAGATGACAATAGCCCTACTCGGTCTATATCTATGTATTCTTGTGTGGTTGTGTCGCCTCTAGTCAATCATACCAGTTGTGGGTTATATAGAGCCACACTGGCTTGTCTTCCTATGTCTTCCCAGCAATCGCACTTCCTCTCCATCTCTATTGCTAAGACTCTAGGTATTTTTCTTTTTACCTTTGCTTAGGGTTCATGCGGGCCCTTACCTATAGGAGATCCCAACCATTAGATCTTTTACGAGATCAATGGATGGGACTTGATCTCTTATTGGGACAACTTAGGACTTCACTTTTTCTTGTGAAGGTAACCATAATACTATTCCTCACTATTTCCTTAGCAGGTTCATCTCCATGAGCGCCTTTGTAGAGGGAGTGTTTGGTGCTTGAGTTACCCTTTCCTCAGCAATGTGTGTATTCCAAACCCTATCCTTGATTTTTGATTATTAATTTATTGCTTTGCAAGACCCTTTTTAGGTTTATGCATTTATTATTTTTTTTACTTGGATTCATTAAGTCCTTTTAATTTGATATGCATTCTGTGCATTAGGACTTGGGGCGATTGCCTCATAGCGAGGGGGTAGAGCTCAACCTAACTTTTGGCTTTTGATTTGTCATTTGTCATCCCATTTCATTTTCCATTCTTTTACTAGCTACATCAACCTTGGGCATTCTAGCCCCTTCTTCTCATAGGCATGAACCTTTTTGGTATACATGTAACAATCATTTCCTGAAGATAGGACAACAAAAGAAAGATATATGGAATGTTGTAAGTATGGAGGGGAATGGTATGTTACCCTATCAAGGCCTCCCAATAGTACCCCTATTCCCCAAGAGTGAGAACACTGGAGTAGGACAGATATAATGGCCACCGTGGTGAAACAAAGCAAAAAGCATAACTTGCAAGCATCATGATCCATTATCCGACTTCAACCCTTGATCCTCACCTAAATTCCTAATGCATTAAATGTAACACTTTATATGAAACAATGACTAGTGTACCTCATGTGTGTTGGACCACCATCATCGGATGAACCATGCTAATCAAGTGAATGAGTTGAGAATGATGAGGGGCGAGGCATTTGAGGGGTTATTGCCTGTGGAGAATGATGATCAACATCTTCAGCATCAATGTCTGCAATGTGGATGATCATGGAGAATGATTTCCTCTAGTTACCCCTAGGTGAGTGGGGGTAACATGCGTCTATTGCAATGTTTTCTTCAAGTTGAAGCATTCCTACTTAGATGAAAAGAGCATAAACAATGTTTTAAATCGATTTCCATACAACAAGATGGAACTTTTGACAATGTTTTAAATTGATTTCCATACAACAAGATGGAACTTTTGACAATGTTTTAAATCAATTTCCATACAACAAGGTGGAACTTTTGACAATGTTTTAAATCGATTTCCATACAATAAGGTGGAACTTTTGATGTGTGTAAATGATATTATTTCTTAGTATCAAAAAAATTGTATCCACTACACTATGTTTGATGATGAGATGAACTATTTGTTAAGGCTAAGGCTAATCTCCAAAAGCCAAGGGTTGGGAACATTATATCACTCTAATGAAACAAAATGAAGAACTGAAGCCAAAATTATTAAGTAGGGGACTTGTGTAAAACTATTATATATGGTTTGAATGACAAAACAATGCCCACAAGATAATAACATACTTGAATAATCTCATATTCTCATAGTAAAATAATAACATACTTGAGTAATTTCATATTCTCATAATATGATAGTAACATACTTGAGTAATCTCATATCCTCGTAATAAGATAATAACACGACACTTGTATTTTGGATATGAGCAAAGCTTTGCAAGCAACATTAGGGTATTACACTACATTATATATTATATACAAGAGTGATCACAAGAATGGTGTAGCAAGTCAAAGGATCTGAGTTTATGCTTGTTAGTACATGGTGTGTATTTAGTATTTTTGGTTATGGGTACCTCTTACAAGCTATTGCATCCATGGGTTTCAACACAAATGCTTCAAATGCATTCATTGCATCAATTTTGGTTCCATATCAAAGTCAATTTAATGCAATCTTGTACCTTTACAAGAGTCAAAATCGACTTGGAAGGCTAGGGTTGTGATAGGGTGTAAGCATTGCAAGTTGATGTCCTTTCCTTGTATTAACTCGAGTGTTTGTGTACTGATTGTCAACCTTGTTGGCTCTGATAGGCCACAACTTTCGTCATAAAGCACTTGGGGAACCTAATAATGCAAACCCATCACCTGAAAACGATCTTGTAATCTTGATATTTCTAAGGGATCTCAGGGTTGCAACAATGGTACCTGCCAAGGCGCCCCAAAAATTCCTACCTAAGGTTTACCACAAGGTAATGTTGGTTCTCACCCTAATGAAATTCCTCTTGATATTACTCTGAATGAACTATGATTCTTTTGTAATGTTTTTAGGGAGGAAATCCTCTTAGGTTATTTTGTTCGTCATGTTCTGCTAGAAACAATCATTTGTAGTTGGGTCAAGGAGTTTTGGGAGCCACATGGGTGCATTGTGTCCATACTTGCACACTAACCAATAGTTCTTTTTTGTTCCGATTTATTGAGAAGGCCCACGCTCTTATGAGTGTCCCGTGGATTTGCAAAAGTATTCATGTTGTCTTTTCCCCTTGATATGAAAGGCTCTAGGTTGATTATGTAGCCTAGTTGTCATGCCCTGTTTAGGTAGAGTTCTTTGGTCTTCTAATGTAGTGATGGTCATTCCTAGAATGCATTTTTTCCTCGATAGGCAATTTCATTTGTCATGCACCGAAGAGGTCTTTAACCCTAGGCCCCAACTCTAGGGGTGTCTTAAGGTTAATCTATCAAAGAACCTTAAAGAGTTTGTGCTCATTAGGATTGGTGACAAGATTATTTGTTATATCAATCTCCTGTAAAAATTTTCCATTGCAAAAGTTTGGATCACAGTCTTTGGGATTGTCGTTGATGAACTAAGCCGACCCACATGGGCTTTGGTACACGTTGATTCGACAAGCTCAAAATGGCCCCTAGGCTAGCCATAATATCGAGGGTGGATGGACTCAAGTGGTGTGTAAGGACAACGACAATGGGCCACAAAAGTCCTTGAATCAAAATAACGTTGCACCAACAAAGTCTTCTAGGCCTTAATTTGTTTCAACAAGCAAGTGGTTCAATAGGTTTTTGGACCATCTCAACAAGGTGGGGGGAATTCACATGGCATGCTCTTCGCCTCCTCTACTTGAATCTCAGGCAAAGGATTTGGTTGACGACCTACTTAAATGACCACGACCTATTGTAAGTGTGAACTCCTTTGGTGCTCTCAACGGTCGTGGAGATATTGAGGAAGAGATGCACAATATAGCAGGTTCTCGATAAAATATGCCTCATGGAATGTTTGAGGTTTGAGTGATATTGGTAGAAAACATACCATACATCAAATCTTGTCTTTGATTAGTGGGGTGGACATTGTGTGTTCAAGAGAAGCCAAAATTATTGGATTTTTGCTTTATACAACCTTATGTGTTATTTGGTCAGGTGTTAAGTGTGTGTGGTTGAATCCCTTTGATGGGAAAGGTGGGGTTGCTACTTGAATATACCTCCCTACTTGCTAGTGTTATCGTTGATTGGGGCTTTGACCCAACACAAAGACTTGTTTGGATTTTGTTGAAACTTGATGGCTAGATATTAGGGCTAGCCAATTTTTTTGCATCCACCGATGTTGATGAGAGAGCTCAGTCTTGGCACTAGATGGTTGATGAGTTTCTAAATGTTCCTTGGTTAATCTATGGAGATTTTAATATGGTTGAGAATACAGAAGATAAAGAAGGGATCTTACCTGTTAGGGTGTTGTATGGTGAAAAGGAAGTCTGGATAGCCTTCATCAAGGTCTGATTAGGGCTTTAAAACCATAATTGTTTTAGGCACTATGAATCCTCTAAACTATGGTTTACCTAAAACAACTTTCGCGAGGAACAAGAACAAAATTTGTAGATATTAGATGGAGCGATGTAATGTACTTAACCCAAAAACTTCAAAGCAATCACATAAAATGTAGAGAAAAACCAAACAACACAAGAGAAAATAGATAAACCCTGAGAAATAACTCTTGATGATAAAAAATAGAGAGCTATGTTCACTTGCCTCTTCAAGGGGGAAACCTCCTAGAGCAAAGCTCCAATTACAATAACAATTCTTGACAATAGTTTCCCTTTGCTTAAATCCAACTTTGTGAAGGTAATCGTCCATTTTAGTATAGAGAGCTATGTTCACTTGCCTCTTCAAAGGGGAAACCTCCTAGAGCAAAGCTCCAATTACAATAACAATTCTTGACAATAGTTTCCCTTCGCTTAAATCCAACATTGTGAAGGTAATCGTCCATTTTAGTATACTAATCTTGTTTAATTTTTAATGCTTAGCTCAAGCACATGTAGTTTATTTCAATTTAGCATGAACTTGAACCATAAACAATGCAACAATACAATATACAATAGCTGCAATAACCAAGATCACAAGAAGAATAACCATGCACAAGAACACAAGAGTTTATCCTGGGAAAACCCTTCTCAATCAAGGGAAAAACCCAACAATCCTTTGCTATAGAGTCAAGAGAAGATCCCCCACACCATGAACCTTAGAGCACACAAGAGGGTGCTCCTTGACCTAGAAACTTGTGCCTAAGAGAAGTGCGCACTTCAGCCGTACAACTTGTCTTGAGAGATTGTTACAAGTGTGTGAGTGAGTGAGATCCACAATGGGGATCTACTCCTATTTATACAAGACCCAACACATCAAAAGGATGTGTCTATTGGCACAATAGGGTCGACTTGTTCAATTGAATAATATAATTAATCTTTACACAATATTAATTATCTTTTACATGGTGGGGCCGACTTGTACCCTTTACAACACATATTAGGGTTACAATAAATCTTACTCTCAAAGAATATAGCAAGGGATCCACACATCCTCTAATGCTTAGCCACTAGGGACACGTCCACCTGTGCCCACCCACACAGACGTCATTCTCAACAGATTAACTCAACTAAGTCCATAGGAGTACCATCTAGAGAACCATCTGAAGTCAACTCAATTAAGTCCATAGGAGTCTGACAGGAGACCATCTCAAGTCGTCTCAACTAAGTCCAAAGGAGCTCGATAGGAGACCACACGTCATCTCAACTCAGTCCAGAAGAGTATGACACACCCATCACATGGGCTCTCTCACAGATGTCTCAACTCAGTCTAGAGGAGAACGATCTGTAGAATGTCTCATGTAGTTGCAATCATCAACACTCCTCCCAGCTAGGGAGGCATTCTCCATTAGGCCAAGTCTCTCACGGAAGTACTCGAACTTCGTCCTGGCAAGCGGTTTGGTGAAGATATCTGCAACTTGCTCGTGTGTAGAAAGGTACTTCACATGTACTTCGTTCCTCTACACCATATCTCTGATATAATGGTATTTGATCTTAATGTGTTTTGATTTATCGTGAAACACAGGATTCTCGGAGAGCTTCACACAACTCTGGTTATCGTAATGGATAACGATGGAATCCATCTCATGTCCAAATAAGTCTGCAAGGAGCTTGCGAAGCCACACTGCTTCGCGGACTGCCACATATAATGCAATATACTCTGCTTCTGCAGTACTCAAAGCCACAAAAGTTTGTTTCCTGCTACACCAGGAAACCATGGCAGATCCCAAAGTAAAACAACAACCGAATGTGCTCTTTCGGTCCACTACGCTCCCTTCCCAATTTGCATCGGCATATCCCTGCAATATCATGTCTACACCGGAGGCATATCTCAGGCCATAATCAATTGTGCCTCATAGATATCTCAACACATGCTTCGCTGCTATCCAGTGTGTTTGTCTCGGCTGACTCATAAACCTACTGACTACACTCACTGCATAGCATATATTAGGTCCGGTGTTAACCAGATACATTAATGATCTAATCAGTTGTCTGTAAAGATGTGGATCAATCTCTCCTGAATCATTAGAAGCCTCGTTCATTTTTTTTAAATTCATCACCATCGGTGTAGGCATGGATTTACAGTCCATCATCCCAAATTTCTTCAATATCTCCACTGTATATTTTCCTTGACTCAGGAAAATCTCATCAGTCCTCTGCCATACTTCTAGTCCCAAGAAGTAGTGCATCATACCATGGTCCTTCATCTCGAATTCAAAAGTCATTGCACACTTGCATTCAACAATAAGACTTTCTGAACCAGTGAGGAATAAGTCATCAATGTATAGGACCAAAATCAGGCACTTGTCACCAACAATATGGTAGTATAGGTTGGGATCAACAACACTCTTGTTGAATCCCAAACTCATCAAGTATCCATCAATCTTCTCATACCAAGCATGAGGTACCTGCTTTAGTACATACAGGGCTTTCTTCAACTTGCATACATGAGACTCCTTCTCATGTGTCACGAATCCATCTGGCTGCTCGATGCAAACTTCTTCCTCAATCTCACCATTGAGAAAGGTTGTCTTCACATCCATTTGTTGTAGTCTCCAACCCATGGATGCAACTAGGGCAATAATCGTATGGATGGAAGTGTATTGGGTAACAGGAGCAAACGTCTCCTCATAATCTATTCCCTCCACCTGAGAGAATCCTCTAGCCACAAATCTCGCTTTGTACTTCTCGACACTTCCATCAGCTGCATGTTTGATCTTATAGATCCACTTGGAAGTCACTACAGACTTCCTTTCCGGTCTCGGAACAATATCCCACACATCATTCTTCATGATGGACTGGTACTCTTCTGTCATGGCATCTTGCCAAACCTGTTGACTTGCTTGCTTCTCCATGACAAGAAGGCTCAGTATCAATGCTGTGGCTCATGGCTAAGACATAGCTCGAAAATCTCTGTGGTCTCTTACTCTCTCAGAATGTGCCACAAGGAGTTGCATGTCCCTCTGCCTCTTGTAGAGTTTGTCGAGCCCAAGCAAGCCTCTTATGGCCTACTGCAATGTCTATGGGAACATCAACTGGAGCTACGGGATCAACTGGATCAGTAACTGTCTCTCTCTGAACTGATGAAGGGGGAGAAGGTACTGTCTCTTACTTCTTCTCACTTAGTTTGACTCCCTCTGAAGTCTGAAGGATAAACATCTGTCTTGGAGGAAATTGTGACATCATCCTTTTCCTGTGTTGCTATCCTGGAGACATCCCATGTCTTCTCAGGTCCTCTACTGCCTCTACAGTACTAAGTTGGCTTCCCGTTGTAGGTTAATAACCAAGATGACCTCCCATAGGGATAATAATCAAAATGGCCTCCTGTATTAGGATAATAGCCAACCAAGAAAATTTGGATTCCCGTACCAAGGATAATGGTCCAAGTCATGTGGGCTCCCATACTAGGGATAATACCCTTCATTATCAAAATGCAAGCAACTGCAGAATAAGGAATGTAGTACAAAAACTTACCTTAGTCTACAATCATGCTCAATCTTGCTTTTGGTCCTCCTGAGAAAGATGAGATATGAAGAAGAATGCCTCATCTTTTATGTCTTCATCTCTCTGATGTGGTTCTAAATCGACATCTGCAGTGGATGCATGTTGTCTTCCTTTCTTCCTGGTAGGACAATTTCTTGCAACATGTCCATACTTGTCACATCTGAAACATTGAATCCTTGAAATGTCTTTTCTATGTTCATGACTTGAAACTGCTGAAGTTTTCTTGTCTTTGAATGCTTTGCTGAAACTTCTTCTATTTCTTATTTCTCTCTTTGCATGAGAGGCAAGGGTTTGATTGTCTTGCACTCCTCTGGCTATCAGTCTGCTTTCCTCCTAAGTGTTGTTTGTCCATAGACGATCAAATTCAGGTAAATCTGCTCTTCCACTGATACTTTGAAGAAATGGTTCCCAATGTCTTGGAAGAGCATTGAGAGTAATCATGACAAGTTTTCTGTCTGTTGTTGTTTCTCCAATGACACCTAACGGATCTTTGATCTCTGAAATATTCATGAAGAAAGTAACAATGGTGTTAGCTTTCGTCGTCTTGATATTTTGAAGTTGGTGCTTCAATGTAAGAGCTTTGTTAGTGTTGGATTACTGAGAGGGGGGTGAATCAGTAATAGCGTAATTATAATCCTTTTTCTCCAAATAATCCAAGTGTTATATCAATGTAGAATTATTATCCAATAATGAGCAATAAGAAATGAACAATCATACACATACACAGTGCACCAGTGTTTTACATGGAAACCCAAATCGAGAGAAAACCACATAATGCTTTTTCTTATATGTCTTGAAGAATTACATTCA
>CBVK0103040963.1:704-11230 GCA_900067695.1 Picea abies | reverse complement strand
TTGGTCTTGGTGTAGTGGTTGCACGTATTATTGGGGGTCACTTGAGAAAACAGCCCTATGCGGGTCTTCTCAAGTCAATTTCGGGCTCAGTTACCGCCCTTACGTGTGTATCAGACTGTCGACTGTTTCCCTAAGAATCATTGTTGTATTTGGTAACCTTAGTGGATGTTGTAACCTAGGTATGCACCCTTGCCTCTTCTCTCTCATTCCCATATGCATTTATGAAATATTTCCTCTTAAAGTTGGTCAAGTCAGTTCCTCGTTTGTTCAATGACTTGGTTTTCCTTATTGTCTTGCTTGACTGATTCTTTGAGCACAGTTTTTCTATTTTTCTTGAAGGATAAACACATATCGTGATTTGGTTCAAATTACTTGTCATTTTGTTTTCCATCAATTGAGCTTACAACAGGTCGATAAAGTATGTTGTATGCACATGGAACAACCATGAGAAAAAATGAATCATTCAGAGCAGTCCATTTCGCGCTTGAAATACAAGCAAATAGACAGATTCAATTTTCAACGGTGGAGATCCAATGTATAGTTCAGATTAATGACTCTTGTGCATTCAGAGTTTCAAATTCGCTCAAGGATTAGCAACATGATGGAAGCCCCATAGTGCCGAAGCATGCGACACTTATCCATCGAGGACGCATGGCATTCATTTCAGGCCACCACATCACTCTGTACCCGTACTACTCCAGGAGTTATACAAACTCTGCATGCAGAAACTCCTGCACCCCAAAGTGCCGAAGCATGCGACACTCATCCGTGAGGACTTGTGGCACTCATCTGTGGAGACATGTGGCTTCCATATGGCCCTGATGTATGGCACTCATTTCTAGTCATTTGGGTCCCATCATCCTCTCATTTTTTAGTGACAAATGTCACTCACCTTATGTGACACATCAGCAACCGTGACATCATTTGACATCAGGCCACCATGTCACTTCGCAGCATTGTCACTCCAAGAGCATGTCACTTCGCAGCATTGTCACTCCAAGAGTTTTCCACTTAGAGCAAGCATAGTTCTCTGAAACCTGGAGCCCCGAAGTCCCAAAATATTTAGATGTTAAAAATGACTTAATCCAAGTTTAATTAGTGATAAGAAAATGCCAAACACTTTGCAAGTTCGACACTCCGGAAGTTATATACACTTTGCACTCAAAATCTCCCAAACTCCGAAGTGCCAAAGAACGTGACACTCATCTGTTAGAGACATGTGTCACCCTTCTTTCCATGCCATGTCAGCGATATGACATTAGACCACCATGTCAGATTCGGGAGATCGTCCTTTGGGTGATTTCCAAGAACAACATTGAAAGGCTCCCAAATGCCAAAGTGTCGAAGTGATGAGAGACTGCTATGTCACTCCGGGAGAAAGTCACTTTAGAAGATTTTCATGCTCCACGTTCAAAAGCTCCTGAGCTCTAAGAAATTTGTTCCATCTCTAAATATGGCTAGGGGAGTTCTAATATGGAAGACATATCGAACTTTAGCAAGGGTGCTAGAATAACAGGGTTAACCATATCACAGATTGGAACACGATCGATGACCATACTTCATTGAGAGGACGAAAAATGCTTGAACATTAACATCCTAGAGTGGTCTCGCAAGAAATCATGGTATAGCTAGAGAGGTACGTGGCAGTTGGTGGTGAATTGCGGGATTCAAAGTAGTGTGGATCCAAACCACCCTCGAAAACTTCCACAATCACGTTCTTATATCATGTCTAGGGTCCAATCCAAGAACAGTGCATGAAAACAAATTGAGTGTTAAGCCAAATCATCAAAGGAAAGTCACGAGGAGAGGCATAACACTAGCAGACTGCGACCAATCCATCACAGAGAACAAGAATGTCGAAGACTCCAGGAAAAATACCAGAAGACCTACCTCTTCCTCAAACAAATAATGTGAAGAAGCTTCCAAATACATCCAGTTATCCTCCAGTGGCCTCAAAAAACACACATGCATACCAGTGCTAGCTCATTGCAGAACTTAGTTCTATCACTCCTAGTCTTTTTCTGCCAATCCCAGTTAATTCCAGCACATGCATCAGTTCAGTTTCATCGCTAGTGGCAGTTTTTAATTATTCAGTTCAAGACTCTTTTTAGTTTAAAACACAATAAGTGGTCTTTTATGTGTGATAAGAACCACTCTTTTTTATTAAGTCAAGTGTGAAGTATACATTGTTGTACTCCAACAGTGTTTTATTCAAGTTAATAAATTGTTCTACAATTATTAATGTAGATTTAAGTCTCGGTCTCGGATGGATGAGAGCCTCTGCAACTATGATAAATATGCAGTTTTTGTATGTTTTAATGGGTTGATTTTTTGGGGAAAGAGATCAATACAACAACTAGTTGGACCCATTTTGCGCATGGACTAAAGATCTCTACATGGTGAAGATACTATTGATGACAATGTGTTTGTGTCCAAATTCGTATGTGTTTCTTATCTTGAATAGAGTTTTGATTTGTGCGAAGTACATTTCTTTTCCTTCAGCTACTATATAACTTGTCTTTATTAATATGCAACATGTGATAACAGCTATGCTTTGATGAAGATTTGTGTTTTTATTGCAACCTGTGGGAGTAATTGTGTTTTTGATACATGTTTAATATCTTGAAATGATGTTTTGAGTATAGAACTTCTTGCAACAGATTATTCATTGAGTGGTTTGTTGTTTCCTTTGTGTTTACCTATATTATTTCACTTGTCTATCATTAGTGTGCCACCAGCCAAGGAGGACCCTCATCCTTATCACTTTTCGAACCCAACATGCTCTTGTCTTGGTAAAACAAACCCTTTAACTGAACAACAAAATTAAAAAACCAACCATTCTAAACTTGAGGTGGCCTAGCTCTTCCCTTTAGTAGTCAGGTGCAGAATTTAGGACCAACATCTTCTAGCGCCACTACCGGGGAACAGAGTAACAAGATATATTTCCCTGGGTTAATGACA
This sequence comes from Picea abies, assembly GCA_900067695.1. NCBI lineage: Eukaryota > Viridiplantae > Streptophyta > Pinopsida > Pinales > Pinaceae > Picea > Picea abies. Next base: position 8,269 of record CBVK0103040963.1, on the reverse strand, counting down.
TTGAATAACTATGACCTTTGATGGTGAAAAAATATCAGACACAGATAACCTTCCATATTTTACCTGGAGACTCCACTGAGTAGAATTTGTGAAAGAGATATTGGCACTAAGAAAAGGAATCAACAAATCCAAATTTGAACACATCAAAGACACCAAGGATCATCCTAACCCTGAGAAGGAAACAATCATCTCTAAGACAGAAAGGAAATGAATAAAATCCACCGTAGCTCAGAGATATACCTCCCCCCTCAAGGGTAAAGTTGTGCCCAAAGAGTCTACTTCTCTTCATCCTCACAAGGAGTTTGAATTTTCTATCCATGAGAATCACAATTCCAAGGAACCTCAGACATATTCAACTCCTGACTCCACTTAATCATCCATTCCAACATCTACCCCTGTGTCTCCCATAAAGTTTTAGATTCCTATTGCCCAAGCCATGGCTGCTAACAGAATGAATGCCATAATTGCTTCCAGATATGCACCCCTAGTTCTGCTTGTAGGATTACATGGACTCCCAACCACATATTACATGAAATATTTACCAAGATATAATGGGGAAGGTGATGTCACTATTGAGGAACATCTGGTAGCATTTTACAGCTTTGCAAACAACTTTAACATTGACTATGCAGATGTGTGGATGAGGTTGTTTGTGTAGAGTCTAGATGGGGAAGTAAGGAAATGGTTGTGGGGTCTTCCTCCATCGTAGGTATTGAGGCATTAGATGGAGCTTTCATAAAGTAGTGGGGAGAAACGAGAGATTATATATACTACATCACTGAGTTGGGGGCTCTAAAGAGAAAGAATGATGGATCTATTTAAGACTTCACCAAGAGATTCAATAAGATGTATGGTAGAATCCCAGATGAGATGAAACAAACTGAATCCTCTACCAAGATCACTTATTGTAATGCATTTGATGTATATTTCTCCCTGCTACTGAGGGAAAGAAGATACACCACCCTTTTGTCTATGCAGGAAGAAGCCATTGAGGTTGAATCCAACATCTTGGCATCAGACATGTTAAAGACTAGGTATGATAAAGGCAAGAAGAAACATAGAGAAGATTCCCCTGCCTCCTCTAACACGGCCACATCTGATCCCAAACTTGATGAAATGACTACAAATTTGAAGTATCTAACATCTGAAATAGCTAAGATGAAATGGGAATCTAAACAACCAAACAGGGCTTTTCAAGGGGCTGGAAATAGAAATCCAAATTAGTTCAGAAGGCCTAATGACGCACCTCAGATAATGCAGAGAGAAAGGAGGAATGTTGATGATCAAAGGGTAGCACCTCCTTTCCAAGACAATCAGATTGAGGAGATAGATGTAGACAACGATGGTGTAGATGATGTTGTTGTACTTTTCATAGAAACAAATTATTATACTAGTCACTTAATGCATCAAGAATATGAGGTAGCACAACTATCAAATCAGTTTGATAATGAGATAGGGAAAGAGGGATTTATTCAAGGACAACCCCCCAAAAAATATGATTTGAGGACAAGAGCGGGGGCTCCCAAAGCCACTACCTCTGATTAAAAAAAAAGGTTGAATTCCTTCCCAAGCCAAATCCAAGGAAATATATGACATCCAAAGCTCATCAACTTCCCCCATCCAAACTACAATCCTTGAAATAAAATAAGTTGATAGGCCACTAGCCTCTTTCAACCTAGAACATGAATTGAGCAAGATCAATATCCCTATGTCTTTGACAAAATTGATGAAAAATGAGCCTTTCAAAAAATCTATCATGAAATTTTTGCAGCCAACTACTTCTATTGTATATTTTGACGTAATTAGTCTGCAAGATGGGAACCCAACCATTATTGTGGGTCCACACATTGAGGATGGATCTGATGCTTCTCTACCATTATATATATCTTTAAATGTCCATGATAAGATCCTGCATAATTGTCTTATGGACTCAGGAGCCTTGCACAATGTTATGCCCAAATTTGTTATGGAAGAACTAGGTCTAGAGATCACCAAAACCTACCAGGACCTGTACTCCTTTGATTCTAAGAAAGTAGAATGTCTGGGACTGATAAAATATATGGTGGTTTCTTTGGGGCAATTACCAATGAAGAGTGTAGTGATGGACATTGTTGTGGCTGACATTCCCCCGAACCAATGAAGAGTGTAGTGATGGACATTGTTGTGGCTGACATTCCCCCGAATTTTGGTATGCTCTTATCCAAAACTTGGGCTAAGAAGGTTGGAGGATAATTACAAATGGACCTCACTTACACTAGAATCCCTGTGTTCGAAGGGGAATATAGGAGGCTATACAGAGAGGTAATATTAGCCTACATTGTCAGTGACCATTAGAACCCAAGAAATCACCCAATTTATGTTGAGGGTGAGACCAACTCATCTGTTTTTCATTTAAATGATGATGAACCCAAAATGCCAATTAGCCTACGCAAAGATCAACCACTGACAGATCAACAAAACAAAGTAATGAAGATGTATTTTGATGGCTCTTCATCAAAGGAAGGATCTAGGGCAGGTATACTCCTCATTTCCCCTTCAAAAGAGGTAATAACACTCTCCTATCAGTTGGAGTTTGAAACTACTAACAATATAGCTGAATATGAAGCTCTGGTGCTGGGATTGAGGACTGCCAAAGACATGGCCATTGATTGTTTAACACTTTTTGGTGATTCTGAGTTAATCATCAATCAAGTTAAGAACATCTATAAAGATAAACAATAAAGGCTCAAGAAATACATAAATTAGGTATGGGACTTGATCGACCATTTCTTTCTAGCATTTAATATATCCTTCATCCCTAGAGAGGAGAATCAAGAGGCATATTCTATGGCCTTGGATGCCAACAATTTTAGACCTCCCATTGGTCCAAATATTAAATATCAGGTGGAAATTAGACATAGGACAGCCATACCAGACAACATAAATCACTAGCAAGTATTTAGTCAAGATCTAGAGATGCATATATTTCTACAGACAGACAATTAATGAATTCTCCAATATCTCAATCGACCAAGAAATCCAAGGTGAAAATAATGAATTAGAAAATCACCAAACATCTCATCTGCTAAAGATATTAGCTGGCCAGGATATTGTGGAGCTGAAAACCAATCACATCCCAAGAGGATTAGTGCCATTAGAGAGGTTGTTCAACAGTAATGATATTTCCATATAAGTTGACATGAAGGATCAAGAAAAAGAGATAACAAATTGCAATATTGGGGCCACTAAGAATCCCAATATCATCAAATTGTCCAAATCTTTAGCTACATAACAAAGGGACATTTATGTCAATCTCATCAAAACATTTGCTGATAATTTTTCTTGGTTGTATAAGGATTTAAATACATTTGACACTAACATCATCCAACACAAGATACCTTTGAAGGCAGGCTCCAAGCCATTTAGACAAAAGATTCGGAAATTTAATCCCATGCTGATGTCCATAATTGAGAGAGAGATGAAACAAATGTTGGATGCAAGGATTATTGTACCATTGAGGTACTCAAACTGGGTGGCCAACTTGGTACCTGTGAGAAAGAAAAATGGGGAGATACGCTCATGTGTTGATTTCTGAAATCTCAACAAGTGTTCTCTAAAAGACAATTACCCCCTCCCCAAGATGGATCATATTTTACAGAGGGTGGTAAGTGCCCACAAGATTTCCTTGTTAGATGGATACTCTTGTTATAACCAGATAGTGGTGTGTGAAGAGGACAAAGAAAAAACATCATTCACCACCCCATGTGGAACATTCATGTACGACAAGATGCCTTTTGAGATGATGAACGTAGGGGACACTTTTCAGAGGGCCATGGAAATAAATTTCATGGGGGAAAAAGATAAATTTATGTTTATATATTTGGATGACATCACCATTTTCTTGAAGTCTGATGATGACAATTTGCAACATCTGGAGCAGGTTTTTCGAAAATGCAATAGATACAGAATATCTATGAATATTAGGAAGTCTCACTTTGCCATTCCATAAGGGAAGCTTATGGGCCACATCATATCAAAAAAAGGTATAAAAATTGATCTGAAGCGAGTCGATGCCATTCAAGAGATCGAAATCCAAAGAAATTAAAAGGCCATCCAGTCCTTCATTGGCAAGATAAACTTCTTAAGGCACTTTGTGCCAAATTTTGTTGAAATCCTGAAGCCTATAACTAACATGTTGAAGAAATATGTTGTGATAAAATGGTCGCTAGAGGAAAAATCAACATTCCAAAGGATCAAGTAGGTTTTAGTTGAAGCACCTGCATTAGCCAGCGCTGACTATACCAAATAATTCTTCATCTTGTCTTTTTCTTCCGAAGAGACCATTGTTGTTGTACCACTGCAAAAAAATGGAGAAGGGCATGAACATCCCATAACCTTATTTATGAAATCTCTCCAAGATGTTGAATCCTACTGTCTTCTCTGATTTGGTGGGATCATCCTCATCCTTTCAACCAATTCACCTTCTTCTATATAATGATGGGTTTCTCATGGAAAGGGTTAAACAAGATTGAGAAAATAATTGCTAAAAGAATAGGCTGAAGACTATGTGAAGGATTTTGGGGCCTCCATTTGTCCATCAAGATTTTGTGGAACATCTTCATACAAATTCAGAGAAAGTGTATGTGTGTGTTGGAACAAACGACCACTAAAAGGGAACTTGTGACATCAAGGCATTTTGGTTGTATCTTCCATTTTTACTTAATATGATACAGTGACATGTTTCTTTCCCATAAAATCATTAGTGTTTTATTACATGAATTGAATCTATTATTGTTGCTTTCACTTTGGTTGGTTTGTGTCATTGCAAGTCTAATCTCACAAGAGCACCATAGCGAAGAAGGGACAACAAAGATATAAGGAAGCCATATCTAAAGGTATGTCATCCATTCCTTCTTTGGAAGCAAATTCAATGATAGTAACTTAGGGAAAGCTTCATGTCCTATCTTGTTTTGTTCTAGATCCAAGTGGATCTAGGGAGATTAGTTTATGTCCACATTCACTGATTTATCCAATAACAAAATTGGTGACTCCACTGGGGATACGAATTGATTGTATTTTTTTATTGGCCATTTTCTTCTAGCTTATTATTTTTACTTGAATTCAGTCTCTAAGTCTATGGGAGATCCATTCAGACTCTCTGGATTTGAAAGTTCACTTAGATCCTTTACCTTATTCTCAAAATTTCTTGGTTTACAGACACTTCCGCACTGTACCCTATACATAGCCTGCGGAAACTTTAAATTTCTGCGCCCTAGCTATTTGCTTCAGTGAGAACTTTCCACACCCTATCTACTTTTGGCCTACGAAAACTCTTGATTTCCGCACTGTAATATGCTATTAGGCTGTGACGGTGCCTGTGAATTTTTTTGAGTTGGGTCTTAGCCTTTTTTTATGCCTGGTTTTTCTTTAATCAACTGGGAGGAAATTTTATGCCAGCATTTGACTGTTTTCTGAATGTTTAAACTTCTTGTTGATTGGTTTTTAGAGATCGAACACCTCTCTTGGTCATTTTTCCAGTTTTTGTTTTTTATTTTTATCGACAAGGGTGTAATCTCTGATTTCATATTTGAGTGCTTGTTCGATTAAAGGTCTTTTGATTGGATTTGAAGTTTTGGATTGATTACATGTTCTGGATTTCTTGATGATTGGGAAGTCATTTTTTATTTTCACTTGGAGAAACACTTTCTTGTCATTTTTACTTTTATCTTCATTGAAAGTTTGATTTGGGTGCTTGTTGAGTGTATATATATTCTTGGATTAATTGTCCTTTCTTTGTCATACCCATGATCTAGTTTTAGAAAAGAATAATTTAAAGTCATTTATTCTTTTAAGTAATCATACATAAGAAAGTTTATTGCATTCGAAAGAAGAAAACGTTGAGAAATTTCATTGTTTATGGTTGTTTGTGATCGTGTTCCTTCAAGAAAAAGAAAGTATATTTCGTAGCTTACATCATTCCAGAAATACCTTGTCTCTGTTGTAGATAGAGTTCATCGAACGAAAGTGTGCATCATTCATTTCTATTTTCATATTATTGGGTCAAGGTATTACACAACATTGGTTTCATTCCCATCTCCCTCTTGAGTAACAACAACCTCTAAAACATTGTGAACTCTAAAACTCAATTAGTAACTTTTATTTTTTAGGGATCTTTTACACCAACATTAAATAAGCTAGAGCTTTGGAATAGGCTGTGAGACACACTCTTCAAAGCACAAAACACACAATAGCATCTTGTGACAGGGAGTTTTCAAGTCCGTTTGCAACATTTTGTCCTGGGAAGCCCTTCTCACACAAGGGTCAAAATTGAGGTCGCATTGAGATTAACAGAGTTACTCACCCTGCTTTGTTGGTCTCGGTGTAGAGATTACACGTATTATGGGGGTTGCTTGAAGGTATACCCACAATGATGAGTGGAATGTAGAGATTTCACGTATTACGGGGGTCACTTGGAGGTATACCCACAATGATGAGTGGAAGCCTCTCGAGTTGATTTCAGGCTAGATACCCTGCCCTTGCATGTGGATCAGACTGTCGACTGTTTCCCCAGGCATCATTGTTGTTCTTGGTAGCCTTAGTTGCCTATCTTCTTAGGGTCTCACATGAGGTGACTGTGGAGGGGAAAGTCTTCACGGTACCTAGAATTGACGTTGGCCAGACTCACTCGGGCTCCTTTGAGTGTATACCCACGATTATGTGTGGGAGCTTGCACCAAGGTGTAAGTCTGTTAAGTAGGTCATCAACATAAATTTTCCACCCACTTTATCCTATCCCCTTCTTGTCTTGACTTCACATCGTTGGATTTCATCACCAACTAGTGACTTCGAAATTAGAAGGTTTTGTTTGCTTGGTTTGATTCCTATATTTTATTAGCGAGTGTTGTTTGCTTTCATAGTTGGCCATAGATATTTTTCGTAAATATTTGGTTCAACCAACATTGACCCTCCACACTGTTCACGTAGGATGAAAGGACTACCTCCAGAAGATCCAGAAGTTTTCAAAACCTTGTGTCCTAACCCATTGGAGGGATCTCCTCAACAGAGTGAGGTCTAGAACAAAATACCATCCCAAGTGTAAAGAATTGAATCTCTAGACAATTTTTGAATTGTTTCTGATTCTCTAGATGCTTTCCGAATACCTCCTGGATACGAGAGACATATTCTCCGACTAAATTCCTCCAAAGAACTTGTTGTTGGCACTTATGGAATACCAACCGGACCTCTTACTGGCCCAAAAAATGAGGATCCTTTTTGGACCACTGACATATTTCGAACCCCGACTACAGTACGAGATCTTTACGGCTCAGGGGCAGGTGCTGATATACCTTTCGTCTCTGAACTACCCGAGACGTCTGCTACCTATACGATACCTCTAGATCACTTTCATAGTACAACTTGTTATCTTTTCGTGGGTTCAGACACACAGTCTGTTGGTCCTAGCTCAACCATTCTTCTTTATATGGCCCATTCCACAATGGTCCCACACGTTATGACTATTCCCACTGGGAATATGGTGGTTACCCAAGCTCCCATTGGTACACCACTTTCGTCTAGACCTATCCCGTC
>CBVK0103040948.1:0-10676 GCA_900067695.1 Picea abies | reverse complement strand
TAATCTGATAATCCCTGGGTATGAATTTGGCTTTCATCTTGGCTACCATTATGTCCCAGCTCTTTATCTTCTTCTTTCCTTTGCACCTCCTGTCAGCCTGCACTTCATCCCACCATAGTGTTGCATGCCCTTTCAGTCTTGTGACTGCATGTTTTACCTTCTTCTCTTATTCAATGTATTCATAATCAAAATATCTATCAAGATCCCTGAACCAATCAAGCAGCTCTTCTACATATAGATTACCTTCATACATTGGGATGTCCATTTTCGCTCTTGCTCCCATCCGTGCAACATCTTTCAGTAATCGCTCCTCTACAACATCCTCTGCAAAAACCTCTTTAGTTCCTCCTTCTTCACTTTTGGATTCACTGATGTCTCTTGCATTAGGTGCCCTTCTTTGTGTTGTCTCCATGGCATCCAAACGAGCACGAAGTTCCCTCATCTCTCTTTCCACAGCTGGTTCAGGCATAGGTCTCTATGCACATCTCCTTGGAGGCATTGTTCCAAGCTTCTTCTTCAAAGTCAAATTTATTTACTGTCCTGTGTCCTTTTTCATCCTATAGAAAAATTTTGTCGTGTGCTCTGATACCACTTGATGCAGCACCCCACCTCAACGGGTACTTCTTGACCTCCCGGTCGATGGATCTTCCACAAGACTGAACCAGAATGGTTCTCCTGATCCCCAATAGACCCCCAATTTTAAATATAACACACACACACACATGTCCAATTCCAATGCTTGGGCGAATTGATTTCGGGCACAAGTCTCCCCTCACTTGACCGCTGGCTGTGACCAGGTGCCTATCCGAAGGTGTTTCGTAACTACGGACTTCGGGTATTTTAATGTGAGTTGCTACCAATTCTCCTGATTTCGGAATTGGCGAATTACTAATCCAGTGGGCACTATCTCCTCTCCTCTGAACCTTCCAATGCAACGTCAGGTTGTGATCTGGGGCCCAAATATGGAGCACTTGGGGCCTTCGCTCTTCGCGTCCTCAAAAGATAGCTTGCCTCTCTTCTTCCGAAGTCTGAGCCGCGAATTCTTCTTATGTCGAATCGACGGTCCACATCTCCCCACAACTAACGACTCAGATCACCCTTCATGCTTCGCAAAGTTGACACTCTACTCATCTTGATTTTCCCAAACCACAAAGTCTCCTCTCCTGATCGGACTGTTGTCGACGAATCAAGATTTTCCCCCAAAGGGATATCTACAGTTCCTTCAATGCTTCTTTGATAACTCTCTCCTCTGGAAGAGTTCTACGTCGCTAACGATCATGATCTTCAACTCTTGCACGTTGAAAATTTTACATCCCCTTTGAGTCCTTCAAAGGTTCGACCCTTAGGAACCTTCCTAAGTAGTTTTCGACCACCAATATAAAAACTGCTCTCCCTCCAGAGATTTGTGAAATTCTATCCTTCCTGAGCTTAATCTCCACTACAAACTCAAGAATTCTCTGGGTTCTGTTTCTCACACACCTTTCTTGAAATTTCTCCACAAATCCTCTACCTCTCAGAGAATTGTACTCACCTTGGTGCGCTCCTTGCAATAGAGAATTTTCCAATCTCTCCTTAGATGAACAAGTCCAACAAGTGACTCAGCCTACACACCTAATGCGTAGTTTCTATGCACGCATTGCACTTCTGATTATAGTGAAACCCTGGTATCCCTCCTAAGATTTTTCCAAGATTAACTCAGAAACCTATCAACGCATTCCTTACGGACTAACATTGCACTCCTTGTAGGTTTTCTCAGGAAGAGAAACAATTGAAACTTATTTTTTCCTCAAAAAGTCATTCACTCAACATTCATAAGCATAAAACAAACAAATAACAGAGACTAAAAGAAAATAACAACCATACCATTCATAAGATGAACAAAGTGAACACAACACACCATGAATTTGGATCAAAGCCTTCTATGTTATATTAATTTGAGTGCTCTATACATAGGGGTTTTCAACAACTTCTCACAACAACTTCTACAATACTCTCTACTACATGTTTATCTCCTTCTTACCATAATAATCAGACATATAGTTTACATATTCTTTACAATGGTAATCTCATCGATCTTTTCCCTCCAATCATATAAGTGTTATCTTATCAAATTAAGACTATTAACTACTAAGGTCTTATATAATAAATGATAGGCACAAACAGATAAGAGAAAAAAGATACAAATCTATACTTTCCATAAATACATTGATAGAATTACAATCCTCCCCGATCTTGCATTAAGGGTTCGTCCTCTTATCCTTTTAATTATACTTTAATGGCATCCATATCAAAACTTTTAAACTTGCCACGTCCTTCAAGCTTTTGATTTCTTCAAAATTCACGTTGGTCGTTGACTTTTCCTCCTCAAGCGCCTTTGGTATGGATTCTCCTACATCAAGAAGCATAAAACCAAATCATGCAATTAACAAGAACATGTTAAACCATAAAGGAAATGACCAACATACCATGTAGAACAATAATAACAAGGATGCACAATATAAATACATCTGAGAGATAATAAATACACAACAGAATATAAATTACATAGAAAACATAGAGATCACTTATCTTTTCAAATGACCATTCACCTACTAGTTGCAAGTGTCGGGCGTTCCACCCAACCATAGTCACTATTGTTCTAGCTCTCAACGGTAGGTCACCCCTGATCCATGGCTATGAATCCACAAGGATGGGTTCTAATTCGACTCTAACACACACAACCAACTACCAAGCTCTCATAGTTCTCCCAACCACACAACAATCCTATTTTACTAGATCTCTTCCCCTTCAGCCTACACAACCCAAAGAAATGAACCCCTTTCTCTGCAATGAAACCCCTTAGGTTGTTCCACTTCTTTTCCAGGGCTCCAGTGCTACTGGTTAGGAAATATCAATGTTGGAAACTCGAAGGATTCCCAGTTGTAGACAGTTCTTTCACAATTGTCATCATTCTCATGCACACAAGCACCCATTCCTTCCTGGAATAATCAATAATTACTTATATCCAAAAAACAATGACTCTTCGCTTCCCCTAATTCATTTCCCATTCCCAGACCCAGATAAAGAATGAATTGAGGAACCAAAATGAAAATAAGTGATTAACCAAATGAATGAGGAACGGTGAATGACCAACCCCAAAATATCCCAAAAGTGGGGTTTATGTAATTACATGCAATAAAGAACCACATAGCCTTCCCCAAGAATTTTATGTAACCACTTTTCCCAACTAAAACCAAGATGGGTAAATAAAATCTAATAAAAATACTTTATCCCCTTTAGCCCCCTCTCTCATGGAATCATAACCATGTCTCTTTTTCCTTGCATGTCTTGCAACCAACAATGTATTTTATTAATATATTCAAAGTATCACATTTCTAAGCACTCTGGCAATTAAAATTATAGGCACTCCATCCTTTCATCAAATAAACAAAAATACATTATTATTCTCGGGATTCAAAACTTGGGTATTACATTTCCTTCCCCTTTATTTTGGCATTGTCCTTGGTGCATATAGAAAACATAAATCAAAATTTCAAAATTATTAAAAAAATTGTGGGTACTCTTCCCGCATGGCATCCTCATGGTCCCAAGTAGCATCTTCAGAACTGTAGTAGGTCCACTGAACCTTTACCAATCCTATGGCTCGATTATGGAGCACCATGACCTTCATGTCCAATATGTGCATTGGGTGGACCTAAAAGTCTCCTTGTGGCTCAACTTGAATCAAATTCCAATCAATAACATGGTTAGGATCATGCACATAATTTTTCATCAAAGAGACATGAAATACCTTATGCACATTCATGGAAGCAGGCAATGCAAGCATGTATGCAACTGGCCCTATTTTGTCCAATATCTCAAATGGACCATAGTATCTGGCTACTAGGCTTGTACAACTACCCAACTTTAATGAGCTCTTATTGAGATTCACTTTCAAAATCACATGCTCTCCCACTTTAAATTATCTATTTGTTTTTTTCTTATCTACATAACTCTTTTTTCTATCTTGTGTTGTTTTAAAATTCTATTTAATTTTAACCATCTAGTCTTCCATATCCTTGAGCAATTCTAGCCCAAGTACCATTCTGTCTGTTGGGTTGTCCCAACTCACTGGAGTATTGAATTTTCTACCATTTAAAACTTCAAATAGGCTCATCTTCAATGAATCTTGATACCCATTATTATAGGCATACTCAACCAACTGCAAGTAATATTCTCACTTAGATGGCTTATCCATCACATAGATTCTTAACATGTCTTCAATCAATTGGTTGACTCTCTTTGTCTTCCCATCTGACTATGGATGGTATGTTGTGCTAAAATTCATATTTGTACCAAATCCTTTAAATAATCCTCTCCAAAATTTTGAAGTAAACTTTGTATCTCTATCTAGAACAATTGCCTTTGGTATCCCATGCAACCTAGTAATTTCCCTCGTATAAATTTCTGCAATATTAGTTGTTGTGTGAGTCAAATTCATTGGAACAAAATGAGTATCCTTTATCAATTTATCCACCACTACCATTATTGAATCATGTTTCCTTTTTGTCCTTGGAAATTTAGTAATAAGTCAATGGTTACTACTTCCTGTTTCCTCTCTGGAATTGGAAATGGTTGTAGAAAATCCATTAGGTGTCTATTATCATCTTTCAGTCTCTACCATTCCATACAATGGTAATGTAATCAACAACATCCTTATTCATTCTTCGCCAAAAGTATTGGCTTCTTATTGCTACAATTGTTTTCTAGTAACTGGGATGTCCAGCATATGAAAAATTATGCATTTCTTTTAATACCAAATTCCTAAGTTCTCCAGAACTAGGATTTCTTTTAATACCAAATTCCTAAGTTCTCCAGAACTAGGAACATAATTTTTTTTTTATGCATAAGTACTTGATCTTCCTTCATCTTATATTCTTTAATTTATGTTGTACATTTTCATGCTATAATCATTATTTTACATATAGGTAATGTTGGTCTGTAATAGAAACATCTAAAATTATGTTCTTTAAATTTGAATTATGCATATTAATGGTTGTAACATGCATGAGATGTACTCTTCTGTTGAGTGCATCAAAAACTTTATTTTCTTTTCTTTTGATATGTTTGATGTCAAAGTTATACTCAATTAAAAATTCCATCCATCTTGTCTTCTTGGCATTTAAAGTTGGTTTCTCAAAAAGATATTTCATACCACAATGGTATGTCCTTAATTCAAATTCCCCCACCCCCCCATCAAATAATGCCTCCACATATTTGATACATGAATTATGGAAGCAAGATCCAAATCATGTGTGGCATAATTACTCTCATGTTATTTAAGTTTTATGGACCTATAACTAATGAAATGTCCATTCTAAGTGAGGAATCAACCAAGTCCTTCCTTGCATGCATCTGTACATACCACAAAATTCTCACTTGGGTCAACAATCTTCAAAACAGGTGCACTAGTAAGTAATTCTTTCAACAAATTGAAATTTTCTGCACAGTCTATTGTTCATTCAAACTTAATTCCCTTCTTTCGTAAATAAGTGATGGTATGAGCAATCTTAGAGAACCCTACTATAAATCTCCTGTATTATCCAGCTAATTCTATGAAAGATATAACTTTATAAATATTCCTTGGTGTTGGTCATCCTATAATGGCTTCAATATTGTCTAGATCCACTATTATACCTTCCTTTGAAATAATGTGCCCCAAAAAATGGATTTGTTTTTGGTAAAAATAACACTTTCTTAGCTTTGCATATAACTAATGTTACCTTAGAACTTGGAACACCAACCTCAAGTGATGTTCACGATCTTCCTCTGACTTAGAATATACAAGTATGTCATTCAAGAACACAATGAAAAACTTATCCAGATAATTTTTGAATGTCATTCATTAAGCATATAAAGATAGTTAGTTCTAAAATGGCACCACTACAAATTCATAATTCCTATGACTTGTTCTAAAAGTTGTCTTAATGGTGTCTTCTTCCTTGATTCTCACCTAGTGATATTATTGTTGGAACATGTGCTTCCATCGTAAACCTCACCTTGTCAATTGAGTGGATAGACCAATTCTTTGGGTCAACGGCCGACTAAATTGGTGGTTGACCATGTCCACTTAAGGATCTCAGATTTGTGTTTTATGGGTAGGTACAACCAACTCCACCCAAGCTTGTTGGTTTGGTCCATGACCGAAACCTATTTATATATGATCATTCTGATCAATCTATCATCATAATCAGATCATCACCAGGGATATACTCTCGCTCTCATTGAGTGACTTGTGCTTCAGTGCTACGGTGTATGTCGACACCACCATAGCCTCTCGGATATGTTCTCCTCTGCATTTAATCTCTATTCCAACATGGTATTAGAGCAATGGTTCTTTGATCTTGGGTCCGTAGAAGAATACTTGTATGGAAGTGAGAAAATTGTGGCGTTGTGATGGGTGAAGACCCATTACTCGTCATGGGTGATTGAACCATGGAACCCTCTTTTTTGTGTATGTTCTAGGTTATTCCCTCGACCATATGATATTTGAAGGTTGGAATGATTTGTATTGTTGCATGACAAGATCTGTTAAAATCATTATTTTCTTATTTGTGTGGGTCGCAACTTTTTCTAGTTAGAAAAGGTTTTTCTGACAGAATTCAATTGTCAATGGTTGTGGCTCGACTCATTTGTTATCCATAAATGTGGATTGACCTCTCCTTCTCTTGTGGGTGTCTTTGGTTGAATTGACCATCCAACTCTTGGTTTGGATCATTGAATTATCTGAAGAGTATTTCTTATCACTCAACTAGATGAAACCCTTGATCGAGAAGACATGTGACTGGTGAAGGCGGTCTAACTATTCTCACTAACTTTTGAAAGGTGTTTTGACTTATACACACAGGATCAACTTGACTTGGAAAGGGATTGACCCGACTTGAATTTGACGTGGTTAAAAAATCCTCGAATAAACTTAAGTTGGGAACTCGACATATAGTTGAAGAATCAACCCTCACTCAACTTGACCAACAAAACCCTCAATCAGTGTTTTCCCTCCACTCAACACAACCATGGATAGCCTCCTCGACTTGGATTTGTGGGCCATAGTTGAAGGGCTCAACTGGTTAAGAGATCGAATGGCTCGAATTATGGACACGTGGATACCCTCGCTGAATACAATCAGTGTTTTCCCTCCACTCAACACAACCATGGATAGCCTCCTCGACTTGGATTTGTGGGCCATAGTTGAAGGGCTCAACTGGTTAAGAGATCGAATGGCTCGAATTATGGACACGTGGATACCCTCGCTGAATAAAAATATCCACCCAAGTGACTGGTAAGCTTGAATCAACTCGACTATAACATTTCTCGGTCTCTACTCGACCAGTGAAACCCTCGACCAGTAAACTGTTTGACATCCAACCTCAGAAGCTCTCCCTTCGTGAATGTGCACCTTCAAATTGGGCACACCATAAGGGCTCGTCTTGACTTATTTGAGGGTATGTCGATCCTTTGAATTGTCTAGCATATAAAAATGAAGTCTACATCAACTTGGTCATATATTTTCTCGACTCGAACAACAACCACACTGGTGTGTCTGGCCATCTAGACTTTGGTGGTTTCCCTAGCAAATATGTTAAATCTATTTCTTGTTCCGACCACTGGTGATTGAAGGGTTCCTCTTGTGGTATAACCCTCAACTTGATTGAAGATTAGATGAACCTGTGGCCCATTTCAACATTTCATCTTGTGGCCCAATTTCATTACTTTGCTAAACAAGATGACAATTGCCCATTGGAAATACATCGACGACTGGTAAGTTATATTTATTATTGTAGTCAAATTCCCATCCACCCTTTTTTTGGCATATTTCTTGTCTTGGATATTTCCCTCCATCGAAGATGGGCATGTTGGATGAAGATGAATCTCTAATGCTTCATAAACTGCAAGAAATTTATAAGAAGAAGGCCATTTCCTTGGAAGAATCTCACAGCTGACTTTGTGCATAAAGCATTTCCTTGTAGAATTTTGTTGCATAGTTGCAGACTGAGAATCAATGCCTGAGAAGTGAACTGAAGACATCCCACACCCATCTAGAAGATGAGGCTTCCCTATTTCAAACTAGCCTTCTATAGTGGTTTGATGAGAAATATAGGAAAATTTTTGACCTAGAACAGACCATGGAAACCATTTTTCATGATCTGGTGAATAATTTTGGAAATAAAATTGATCTTATCGATGATTTCGTGAAGGAGGTGAAAATAATTTCTCATGAAAATGTTTCCTTGAAGACAGAAAATGTAAGACTAAAAAATCAATTGAAGGTTGTAGAAAATGTGTTCTAGACTATTGTGATTGAGCACTCCAGAAGGGTCACTACCTCGGGGAACACTGCGACAATCTTTTTCCAAAATCTTGTAGATGAATTTGTCGGGGAACACTGCGACAATCTTTTTCCAAAATCTTGTAGATGAATTTGAGGAAAATTATGACCTTCTTGAAGACTTGGAGGAACAAGTGAAAGATCTTCCTCATACGACATTAAGCACAGATTTCAACCAACTGATGGAAACCAACACCTAGCTGACTTGTGAGGTTTCCCACTTCCAGGCCTCCATTGATGAGATTCGTGAAGAAACTACTCCTCTTCAAGAAGATAATAATCGAATATTTCACAGATATTAGGAATTGAATGAAGATTATGATGTCATATTGTTGCAACTAACTGAGAAGGATGAGACTCTTCAGAGCTTATAGGCCTGCAAACAGAACCTTGAAAAACAAGTTCGCCAACAAAAGGTTGCTAAGAAGAATATTGTTGTTGAGCTTCCATGCTCACTTGTTTCTTCGTTTACCATTGTTTCTATCCCAGCTACTTGTGAGAATAATGTTGATGTTGTTGAGCTTCCAAGCTCACCCATTTCTTCACCACCCTCGGATGCTCTTTGTAAGAAAGATGTTGTTGAATTATGCTTTAAAACTAAGGATTGTGTCATTTCTCCTATCTTTGAAAAACATACTACAGGTATATGGTCTCGACTTCTCATCAAGATGGGATATTCAAGAGGAGGAATTGGGAAGAATGGACAAGGTATTTTTGGTCCTAGTATTCCTGAGCTAAAGTCTCCAAGAACAAGTCTTAGATATGATGTTGTTGTTGCCTCCTTTCCTACACCTGGCCTTGTTGCAACTAAGAATTTTTTGTTCGTTGTAGGTGGATTTGATACTGACTTTCTAGCAGATAAATCTCTTGAGCCGATTGATGAGATGGTTGTTCCTAACATGCAAGAAGCTAATGATATTATTTTTGATGACATTGTAGATGATATACTGGGTTGTTCTACTCCTGAGAGTACACCAAACCTCGAGCCTATATCTCTTGATCAACCAACACATAACTTTGTGCCTTATCATCATCCTCACCATAGAAGAAAGGGAAATTATGCTTTTATATCTTTTCAGAAGACACATGAAAGACAGAAACATGGAGCCATATCGACAACCAGGATAGACTGTGGTTGGATTTATGAGTGGTCATGGGCTCATCTTACCAAATGTTTGAATACTTCATATCATTTTGTATCGATGATTGTACGGACGTAAAATGCTCCTCTTCATTATTGATTTATTTATCATGGTCGACCATAGGATCAATCTGAATTGACATTAAACTAGCACTTGACTGGGATATTGGTTGACTAAGAATCGACTTGACTTGATAGTCGACTGGAAGTTTTTGAATCTATATTTGTTGATTTAGTTTCGACTAGCTATTTTCCATCGACTAGTGTTTTCGATGAAGATCTCTTAATGATACTTTGATCCCTCATCTATATTTAGGGGTGGAGTAATTGAAGTTGTTGATGTGTAAACCCAACTGATGTTCTTGGATTTGCTAAGATTGATCGAACCATGTTCGACTATGTTTTTGGGAGTTGTACTTCTGCTTATTTTACCTGATATAGAGACGGCCTAGATTGGTAGAGACTATTGGATTGACATAGACTAATTATATTGGTGCATTCTTGTCTAAACGACTAATTGATTGGATGGCGTTGTCTTATTGTCTAGTCAATTGACCGAATGGGACCACGTTTGGACAGCAGATTTCGTAACCATTTTTCAATGGATGACTACTATTTTGGCCTTGATCCGTGTTGATGGTTATCATACTTCCTCGGGAGTGTTTCTTTACCATCTTGTGATCATCTTTTGAAATTAGAACAAATTTAGGGAGGAAAGTTGTGGAATTTTTTTTCCTCCGAGTTGAGTTTACAAAGGGGGTGTTGGAACATGTGGTTCCATTGTAAACCTCACCTTGTCAGTTGAGTGGTTCGATCAAATCTTTGGTTCGATGGTCGACCAAATTGGTGGTTGATCATGTCCACTTGAGGGTTTCATATCCGTGTTTTATGGACATGTACAACCAACTCCACCTAAGCTTGTTGGTTTGGTCCATGACCAAAACCTATTTATAGACGATCCTTATGATTGGTCTATCATCACAATCAGATCATCATCTGGGATCTACTCTCACTCTCATTGAGAGACTTGTGTTTTAATGCTACGTTGTATTTTGACACCACTATTTCCTCTATGATCCATTATCCTCTGTTTTTAATCCTTGTTTCAACAATTCTTATGTCAAGTCTATCTTTGAAAATATATTTTCCCCTCTTAGTTGATCAAAGAGG
>CBVK0103040925.1:0-18123 GCA_900067695.1 Picea abies | reverse complement strand
AAGGAAGGACCTGGCAATTTCTCTAGTGGACGTAGCCCACACTGGGTGAACCATGTAAATCTGTGTTTCTCTTGTATTGTGTGTCTTCTGTGTTTTGTTTCTGCATTTGTTTTATTTTATTGCTCCGCGGTCCTGTTTTTCTAACACCTTGTCCCACAAACAAGGGGGTCTCATACACCAATTTGGTGTGTTGGCTTGGCTGTGACCTTAAAAATAGATTATTATATTATATATTTTATATAATTTGTTAATCCATATTTGATTATATTTCTTTGAAATTGATACATTTATGATTTATCCAATTGTTGCCAAACATTAAATAATGGTTGTGTTTGTTGATAGGTAGAAGATGATGATGAAATAATGGATACTGATACGAAAGATCCAACTAGGCTATTAATATTTGGACGGGATGATCCAAACCATCCTTTAAACCATACCAAGGCGAAAAGAGCATATTTAAAGAGAATTCTACCACCTAAGAAATTTGAACAGTTGGTGAGATTAGCATACACTGATGACATGCCACCTAACCTTACTAATGATGGTCATGATAGTGAAAATGCAGTGCATGAAGAAGGATTGAATGAAATTCTTACAGGTTTATTTGGGGATGGAAACAATGCTAACAACAAATGATCATATGGATGACAGTGACAATGACAGCAGGGGTAATTATCGCCAACGTAATGTTGATGATAACAACCTGAAAGACTCAATCAAGCAAGCATTGAAGACACTCGTGTTCAAATCTGGTGCAAGTAGAACCTCAAAACTAGCATGCACATTAATATTATTAGAAATCAAGTCACTATTTGATTTGTCAGACAAAGGATTCACCACCCTACTAAAGTGAGATGAAATCTATTTCATACAATGCATTGTCAATTGGTGTACGTAATTCGTTTATGAATAGTCCTAATATATATTGACATATTAGACATGTTAATCATAAGTCAAACATTCAATTGATCTAATCTTTGAAAATCTTACAGGGCACTAAAAAACAAAATATTTCTTGAAGAGAATGTGTTGCCATCAACTTGCAGAGAGGCAAGTCAGTTGTTGGTTGAGTTGGGGATTGAATATAAGAAAATTCATTCATGAATAAATGATTTCATTTTATACAGAGATTAATATCAAGACAAGGTAGAATGCCCTGTATGCAAAGAGAAGAGATATCGTGCATATGTACAAGGTCCTACAGTTCCAAAGAAGGTTTTATGTCACATGCTAGTTATACCTATACTTCAACGAATTTTTCATTGCAATTCACTTGCACAATTGATGGACTGACATGCAAAGAATAGGAGTAAATATGGATTCATGCAAATTTTGGCTGACTCCAAAGCATTGAAACACATAGAGGAAAAATGGCCAAGAAAATTCAAAGATGAGCCTCATAGTATCAGGTTTGGTCTTGCAATTGATTGAGTGTGGCCATTCTCTTTCATAAGCTCAAATTATAGTGTTTGACCAACCGTATTGATAGTATACAATATTCCCCCATGGATGAGTGTTAGAAAGGAGCACCTTATGCTGACTCTCATTGTTCCAGGAAAACATCAAGTTAAAAACATGGATGTTTATGTTGCCCCTTTTATTGATGAGATGAAATTGCTATGGAAAGGCATAAGAATGTATGACATATAACATCCTCCATAAAATATGTCCTTCATGTTGTATGGTGTGCTATGTTGGACTATTCATGATTTCCTAGGACTTGGTGTTTGTTCTGGTAAGACAATTTTTTTTACGTATTTACACTAATAATTTATTTTCATCCCAACTCTCATACTCAGTTTTATACTATTAATTTGATGTTATTAACCTTACTTATTGAATTGCAGGGCTTCAAACAAAGGGGATATTTGGATGCCCAATATGTGCAAAACAATTTCAAGGGTGGTATTCTAAATATCTACATAAATTTATTTATGCAAACAAGAAGGTTTTTCTATCACCAGATCATAGGTTTAGAAACAACCATAAGAATCAATTTGATGGAAAAATTGAAAATAGAGGCCCTCCCATGATTATGGTTCTAGCTGATTGGCTTAAGAAGTATGAAGATGTTGAATTTAAAGGTTGGAAGGATTTTTTTGATGGGGGTGATTCTATTGAAGAACTAGAAGAAGTTGTAATTAAGATGCTAGAAGGGATGAAAAGGAAATCCATATTTTATGATATCCCTTACTAGAAGGATCTATTAATATCTCACTTATTAGATCTTATGCACATCTTCAAAAATGTCCCAAATTCAATATTTCGACGTATATCAGGAAAAGAGAAGGACACCTTGTCTTTGAGGAGAGATATTTCTCTTTCGCATACCAAATTAGATAGAAAACATTTGTGGCCAAACAACGAAAATGAATCATATGCAAAAGCACCATGGATTTTGAGAAAGAAAGAACCAGACCAACTAAAAAATGTTATATGTTGAATAAGGACACCTAATGGCTATGGGTCATCATTGGTTAAATATTTTACAATTGATGGAGATATCATAGGATTTAAAACACACGATTTTCATAATTTTATGAAGGTATTATATATCATTATTTATATATTATGATATTCTATTGTGTGACGAAAATAACTAATGACCTTTCATAAACGTTTTTGACATCATATCATGCCATTGGCAATTAGGGGGGATTCATGTCTTACCGTTGACTTGAGGAATGCCATAAGTGAATTGTCAACATTTGCAAGGTATGTGGTATGGAATGTTCATGTGTGAGAGACATCGAGATATTGTATTTCATTTTAATTTTTTCCTAAAGGTTCATACTAATTTACTATTCTTATATTAGGTGGGTGATATCCAAGGAGATCCACGAATGTGAAGTGCCAAAATGGAAGAAGAAAATTGTAGAAATTGTATGTGTATTTGAGAAGGATCTCCCTACAAGTTTCATGGACCTACAAGTCCATTACTTATACACCTAGTAGATGACATTGAATTGGCGGGTGTCATATCAATGAGGTGGATGTTTTTCTTTGAGAGATATATGAAAACTCTAAAAAGATATGCCCGACAAAAGGCACATCTAGAGGGTTGCATGGCTGAAGGGTATGTATTGAATGAAGAATTTTTCTTCCTATGTGAATTCCTTGGTAAGGATTTCTAAGATGGGCCATGCTTATGGGATGAAGAATGAGCATCAAATATTATTGATGGATAAAAAACACAATCTAATGGTGTTCAAGTAGAAATTAGTAAGAAAACTCATCTTCATTGTGGTTGTTTTTATTGCAATCATTAATTTAATCTGTAATTTATTTTTAAAATTAACAAAATGGCCTATGAAGTTTGAAATAAACTTTCTGACATGTAATAGGTGTAAACAAAAGTGCTATACTTGACAAGTTCATTATGTACCACATGGAATTTATGAACAAATGGATTGATTTGTATGATAAAAAGAGAGAAGAAGTGGTTGAAGCAAGGAAACAATTTAAGAGATCAAACCCAAGGAATACCCCATTTCCTACTGATCTATAAGGGGAATAGGGCAAATATTGCACACTAGAATGGGTTACTGAACAAATTCAAAATCAAATAGAAGATGCAGGTGTAGATTCAAACATAACAAAAGATGAAATCAACATGTCTAGAGGATGTGAAAGAAAGGTACAATTGGAATATTACAAAATGTTGTTTCCTTACAATTTTGATACTATTAACTGTTTTAATATTCATCATTTTATTTGTTTAACCGAAATAAATGGTCTTTCACAGGTGAGGAAATATCCAACAATGTGGGAATATGGTTAAAATTATCATGTAGAACGTGTATATGTAAAGAGACGATCCTTAGATTGTGGCATCATGATTGACTTCAAGCAATCCAGTCAATCAAGCTCAAAAGATAAGAATATTATTCAAGGAAA
Source organism: Picea abies (assembly GCA_900067695.1). Lineage (NCBI taxonomy): Eukaryota > Viridiplantae > Streptophyta > Pinopsida > Pinales > Pinaceae > Picea > Picea abies. The sequence goes on along the minus strand of CBVK0103040925.1, from coordinate 14,223 downwards.
TCTACAATATGTTGGGAAAATACAAGAAATTATTGAGTTGGATTATCGCTCTTTTAATTGTTGTATTTTTAAGTGTAGATGGTATGAAGCATTTGAGAGGACACGAAGACATGATATCCATAGTGGATTGTTTTCTATAGATTCCTCAAGGTTCCTACCGGAGGATAAAGAGCTTTATGTTCTACCAATTCATTGTCAGGAGGTATTTCTTTAACTCAAATAGGAACCGATAATGATCAATAATGTATTAATACATTGTTTATTGTGAATATATACATGTGTTTATGAATCAATAAAATTGTTATAACATATGTCCAATATATGTATGTACTCGTTCATTTGCAGGTATTTTTATATGAAGATATTCTGGACTCGAAATTGTTGATTGTCATACATTATGATCCAATATTAAGGCATGTATTTGATGATGCACTAGTGGATATTGATAAAAAAAATGATGGCAAACAAAATGAGAGAGATGGATTAGAGAACATCAAAGAAATTAACATCCATGATGATGCTGAATATGGTTATGTTCAGGCACAAGAATACAACAATCCAGAGTTAGATGATGTTATGGAAGACAACAATATGGATGGTATACAAAAAGATGATCCAAATACATCTGGTAACAATATGGATGATCTATAATCAAATTTGAATGATGATGAAGATGATGCAGGTCAAGATGAGGATGATGATAATATTAACTACTTGAAAGATCATATGAACATTGACAATGATACACTAGATGACATTGTTGCAGACAATGATGTTAATGACCAAGACTTTTAGATTTCAGAATTATTTGTAATCCATGTTTAAAAAATGATGATTCTTATGGCCTAGTCTTTGAAATGGTTCAGTATTATTTGTGTCAATACAAATCACCTATTGCAATATCGTTAAAGTGTTCAAGATATGGTATGAATTGTTGGCAGAAAAAATAGGATTACATGTATGCTTCTTCCATTCATTTTATATCAACATATGTTCATGAAGACACAAAATTTAATAAAATATTGATTAAATATGCAAGTATCTCACAATGATTTGAATACGCAACTTTGTTAACTTCATTATTTTTATATTGTTTGAATTTTAATGTTGGGCATAAATTTTTTATTATGTTTTATTAAGAACTAAACATAAAATAATTAAATAAAATAAAAGATTTTAATCACCTGGAATTAGGTGAAAATTTAATAAATTAAAGTTCAATTTTACTTTCCTATTTCATATCAAAATTACATCAATATTCAATCTCAATGATTTCATTGAGTCTTAATTAAACCCTCCCATACCGTCAATGCATTTGCCTATTCTAACCATGTAAAATTTCATCGCATACCGTCAAGAGAGTTTCAACCAATATTCTGTAGATGGGAATGATGAATGATGAAAATGATCAAACCACATAATGAAGGTTCATACAAACATGGAGTATTTCAAATATTATGTGGGGACATCAAGAATCCTTGACTCTTCAAACCCTCACATACCATCAATGAATGTGTCTCGTCTAACCATGTCAAATTTTCACCTAACCCCTAAACCATTGACCCTTAAAGCCTTAAGCCTTAATCCCTAAACCCTTAAGCCCTCAACCTTAGTTCATCATTAATCCCTTAAAAAAAAATCCATAAATCCCCTAACCACCAAGCCATCTAACCTTAAACACTTAAATACTAATCCCTAATCCCTTAATCCATAAACCCTTATTCCCTAAGCACTTAAACATTAATCCCCTAGCGCATAATCCCTAAGCCATTAACTATTTAAATACCTAACCCATAAGCACCAAATCCATTATCTCTTGACTCTTAATCCCTTAAACCCTAATCCCTAACTCTCTTAACCCTTAATCCTTGTACCCCAAATCCCTAAATCCCATAATCCTCAAAGCCCCTATCCACTTAACCCACAACACCTCAACAACTAACAATTTGGGCACATCCGACACTAAAACTCATTCACTGCTCATCGTGTGACATTGATGGATGACATTGGTGATGTGTTGGAATACATTAATCCATGACATTTTAGGAGAGCTTTGACAAGCATTCCATTGATGTGAATGATGAATGATGACAATGAGACTGGATGATGAACATTGATGCAAACTTGGACGATCTCAAAGATTATGTGGGGACATCAAGTATCCTTGAATCTTGAAACCCTCACATACCGTTAAGGCATGCATCTATTTTAACCATGTCAAATTTCAACGCATGCAATAACAATTTGAAGAAATTTCAACATTGGCCCCATTCACTGCTCACCGTGCGACATCGATGGTTGACATTGGTGATTGGCATGTTGGAAGAGGTTCCATGAAATTTCAAGAGAGTTACAACAAATCCCTAACTCCCCTAACCCCTGATCCATTGACCCTTAAATCCTTAATCCCTAATCCCTGATTAACCCTTAAGCTCTCAACCTGATTTAATCAATAATACCTTAACACAAAAACCCTAAATCCCCTAACCCCTAATCCATCAACCCTTAAACACTTCTCACTAATCCCTAAACCATTAATCCATAAATCCTTATGCACTAAGCACTTAAACATTAATCCCCTAGCCCATAATCCCTAATCCATTAACCATTAAACTACCTAACCCGTAAGCGCCAAATCCCTTAGCTCTTCACCCTTAATATTTTAAACCCTAACCCCATATCCATTAACCCTTAATCCCTATACCCAAAATCCCTAAATCCCATAATCCTCAAAGCCCCTATCCACTTAACCCACAACACCTCAACTAATTAACTATTTAGGCTAATCTAGATACATTCAGCGCTACTTCTGGTGCAATTTTTGACACTACCAAGGGTGTTGAATCCGACGCTAAACGGGGCGTCTTTTCTAGCGCTAAATGGGGCACAATTTTCGACGCTAAATGGGGCGTATTTTCTAGTGCTAAATGGGGCACAATTTTTGACGCTATTAGCGCCTAATTTAGCGCATAAATTTTGTGTTCAACATAAAAAATTCCATGAATAGATCCATCCCGATAAATAGCGTCGACTTGTTGAAAAAATTGAAGAAAAATACAATAAAACCAACTTTGAAAGCAAAAAAGGGAGAAAATCACATGGATTTGTTGTATCAACTCGATCTTGGGTATCATGAAGGAAAATCTACCTCACCATATAGAACAAATCCCAACAAACCCTCTCACAACATTCACACAATGATGAAGATCAATCTCTGACACGACCATGTCAATCATCCTCATCATCTAAATTAGTCTATTACTCTGATGAATGCCCAGATCCCAACACCAAATTGGATGTCCATGATTCCCAATGCCTGCTAAAATCTTTGTGAACTGATCCAACAGAGTCTAGATATCCTCCTGTACACTTTGTGTATTGATCACATGGTATAAATGAAAGACCTATGTCATGGTCATAATACCCCCTGTCTCATCCTCTCTTGTCCTATTGTATACCATGAGGGCATAAAATATGAGTAATAGATTCCTCTGCCACTTCTTGCAAGATTGTAAATTGATAGTGCATTGGTCAACCCTAATGGCATGACCAATAACTCATAATGAAGTTGGGAAGAAAACCTATGAGTATCCTACTCCATGTCCCTCATTTGATGACATCCTAGATGAAGATCAATCATCAAGGGATATAATACTCTCCGAGGCTCACTCATCCCGTCATCGATCCTAGGTAAAAAAAAATCAATGGTATGCTTAAGGTCTCTATTAGGAGGTCTCCCTAGAGGAAATGCTCCGAAAATCCATTGTACACCATTGTGTGCCAGTGTATACCATTGTATACTGCTACATACCACTGTATCCTCCTGTATCCAAAACTCTACTGATGTCAACTAAACTTGTAACCTAGAGTGTGTCCATACATGTCATATACTTGTCCACTACATATATTTCCTTGTTGGTTGGTCCACCAGGAATGTGCTTAGTTATATACTTTATTGCTAATCCTTGATCCTTTAATGGGCTCTCCAAAAGAAACGACTCATGATCTTCACCATGCAAAACATGAGCATAATCAAAACCCTATGATTCATGACTCTCCTCAATTACCTAAAACTATGAATGCTCCTCATATGGGATCATCATAAGAGGATCCTCCCTCAAAACATGAGTTCCACTCATGCCCTCATGTGTCATGGCTTCCAAATATGATTGAGTTTCTACTATAAGTGATGAAGAGCATGCCAAACTCAATTGTAAAAAAGCTCCTCAACCTCCCTTTCCTTATATTCAACGAACTTGAGAGAAATATCCCTATCCATGAATAGCTGCAAGTAATCTGATTTCAATTATTCTACTGCTTCTTTGATTATATGCAATTACGCACTTGTGACTCCACTTGCAACTCCTTTTTGTCTCTCTTCCATCTGGCTTTTTCAAATAAGAGATTTAATGAATCTATGAGCACCATCTGTCATTATCAATACTTGTACAATTTTCTCCTCTGTGACTAATAATTGATCCTCCAAATCACACAATGATAAGGGACTTTGTTCAATTTTATCCAAGTGGTATGGGCTATCAAACAATAGATTTTCTGATTTTCTTTCATCTATAAGAATACTATACCCAACAAAAACTCACTCAATATATGACACCATGCAATCGTCACTTACCATACATTGACCTTTAAAATAATGGGACTCATGTGCACTATCAATGGTATACAAAATATTTGATTTGTTTTCACCTCCAAAATCAACCTCTCCTTTGTCATCCTCCACTCATGGCTCCTTACAAGATGGATCCATATCCCATGATAATTTTTCAAATACCCAACCTTCATCATATTTAGGTACAATCATGCCCACATCGTCATAAATATCATATATAGGATAAGGCGTTGAATCCTCATGATACGTAGGTGCTAGTACACCCTCCACATGACTAGATGCATGCAATCCCACCTATGATTCTGCGAAACCCCCATCATGAGGTGAGTTTTTGGCTTTCTCCACCTTTGTAGATTTTGAACTTTTTCCCTTCTTCCCAGTAGATAAGTGTGGCTCCTTCCACATAGGGTGCCCTAACAATCTTACCATATTCTTCTCATATTCCAACATCAGTGGAATTTTTTTTTCCCCAAGTTCCTCATTGGTCATCATTATTGATTCCCTTAACCACTGCTGAAATTTAAGTGTTGGTCACTTAATGATGCAATCTGAAATATTTCCTCATTGTTTTCCCCTTAGGCTAGCAACATCTCCATCTCTGATACCACTGTAATGTCCCCACTCATTTTCTTTTTACTTAGTTTTGTAGTGTAGGAATTTCATCAAACAATTTGTTTTTGTAGTGATTCTATGTGTTTGTTGATGTATTATTTTAAACAAACACTTTACAAGCCTTTTAAATATGTTTGGCACACAATAGAGAAAATAATAACTATAACCACATGAATTTAACCTACAAAAAATGAAGAAATCCAAATCTGATTATTTATTTAGCTTCTAAAATAGAATTGATACAACCATAAATAACCCACAAAGTTTCCTTGAAAATATGGGCACTTGAATGGTGCAACTTGGATGGAAGATAAATATGGTATTTGGTTGTAACAACAAATGAATCACCCACTATACCTCTGCAAGATTGGTATTTTCCACCCAAAATTCGACCTCCCTGTAATATTCAGCTTCCACAATGAGAAAATAGTCCCTTCACCATAAGGTTTGACCCAGATTGGATACAACTCACTTCAATAAGGAAGAGACAACCCCAACAAGAATAAATCGGCCCACATAAAGGAATAATTAACCCAACACTAATATAACTCACCCAAAAATGAAAAATACGCCCTCTATTAAAGATATTCACCCCAAGACGAAGCACCAAAGGAAAGAGCTCGACCTCACTATCCAAAAACTCTCCCATCATATATAAATCATCCCCTCAACCAATCACTCAACCCCACACTAAGAAACTCAGCCACGAATCAAGGGATACAACCAAGCTTAAGAAACTTGGCCACATACAAGTAGAAGTCATCCCCAATAACAAAATAATTGTAACTGCAAACTCCACTCATCCTCTCTAAGAAAAATGACCTCTACAAAAAAACCCAGCTACCAAATGGTGAATATCTCAACCAAAATGAAGCATGATGAAACAATCTGAGTTATCTCCTCTCTACGACCAGCTAGGGTGGATGGTATCACCACCGAAACAAATATTCTTCTCTAGGGTTTTTTCATCCCAACAACCAAAAGCCTCAAGATCTTCTCAAATTTAGTTCTTAGAAAATAACAATGGATAATGGTCACGGGGTGCACCCTCCTCCTCTCATAACTCTTCATTCACCCTTCATTGACCCTTTTAACTTAAAATATTAAAGTGACCTTTCTAATGTTTAATCGACTATTATTCACAATGTCACTTTATAACCCTTTTACCCCTTTTTCCTAATGTCACTTTAGAAATATAACATTTTAGGCTTAAGTTACATCAAATAACCACTTTGACCCCTTTTTATTTGTTTTCTATAGACTACGGGAGTTTGTAAGGCTACTACATCATCCACATGGAGTGATCACTTGGAAAAGAACACCACAATCCTTCCTTCCTGAGATTTGTTTCCCTCAAGCAACCAAAAACTAGGATGCTTCAAAATCTGTTTATAACTCTCCCATGTGGCATCTCCTATCGACCAATCTCTCCACCTTATATGGTAGTCCCTAATCATATTGCTCATTAATATACTCTTCTAGACATCCAAAACCTCTTCATAAGTTAGTATCATTTATCCCTTATCATATAGTGGTGGTAACTCTATGGAAGTGGTAACCCATGGCCCAGATACCCTCTGGAAACTCCAACTCATAATATATCTATCCAACTCTCCAGATCATCTTGTAGGGACCCGAGAGGTGTGGCCTCACCTTCTCAGTGCCACCTCTCCTCACTGGAACAGTCTTTGTCGTTGCACCCTCAAGAAAACCAAGTCCCCAATCTCGAAACTGTGCTCTACCCTATTCTTGTTTGGATACATCCTCTATTGCATCTGGGTGGAATGAAAAATATCTTGAGTGGTTTCAGAACAATGATCACCTAAATGTAACCACTCTATCCATAACCTCACATAATCATGCAGATACCTCTCAACCCGTTGGTTCACCATCTCTACTTGAACATCCATCTGAGGATAAAAACTAGTATTGGAAGTCAAACCCGTGCCTACAAATTTGAACATATCCTTCTAACATGCACTAAGAAACCCATTGTCCCAATCACTAACAATGACTCTGGGATACTCATGAACTCTAAGCATCTCCCCAAGAGATATCTCTATCGCCCATGCAACCCCATACTTTGAATAAATCACCCGGAATTGTGTGAACCCTCCCATGCAACCCCATACTTTGAATAAATCACCCGGAATTGTGTGAACCCTAATAATGGGTCAATCCATCCACACATACAATCTGGGCTCTACACCCTCGATAAAAATATGATGCAATCTAACAAAATTCCTTCTAACCTTGGCCTTGAAATGGGAAAATACTGCATCAACCCTATTGGATGCGTGTGCCCTGACCTTCTCTGTTGACAGGTCTTACACTCCCTCATATGTCCCAACAAAATATCTGGAAAGTCCCTGCATGAGAACCTCTCTTGGATCTTCTTGTAAGTGGTAAAGTCAGCAGGGTCCCAAACTAGACTATAATATGTGAAGCACCCTCTACCCATAGCATTGATATGTAAGGTGCTATCAAAATAACCCACCTGAATGCCCCTAATAATACAAGAAATCCTAAGTTGTAGAAGCTCTATCGACTCCTCAGAAGACTGCTCCTCCAAGCAACCAATCCTATGTATGCTATGTGTCATGACTTCCAAATATGTTTGAGTTTCTACTATAAGTGATAAAGAGTGTGACAAACACAACTCGTAACAAATCTCCTCAACCTATTTTTCCCTATATTCAACGAACTAGAGAGTAATATCCCTATCCATGAATAGTTGCAAGTAATCTGATTTCAATTATTCTAGTGCTTCTTTTATTATGTGCAATTACACACTCGTGACTCCACTTGCAACTCCTTTTTGTCTCTCCTCCATCTGGGTTTTTCAAATAAGATATTTAATGAATATATGAGCACCATGTGTCATTATCAACACTTGTACAATTTTCTCCTCTATGACTAATAATTGATCCTCCAAATCATACAATGCTACGAGACTTTGTTTAATTTCATTTAAGTGGTATGGGCACACAATATATTTTCTAATTTTCTTTCATCTATACTAATACTATCCCCAACAACAAATGACTCACTATATGACACCATGCAATCTTCACTTACTGTACATTGACCTTTCAAATGATGGGACTCATGTGCACTATCAATGGTGTACAAAATATCTAATTTGTTTTCACCTCCAAAATCAACCTCTCCTTCGTCATCCTCCACTCATGGCTCCTGAGAAGATGGATCCATATCCCATGACAATTTTTCAAATCCCCAGCCTTCGTCATATTTAGTTACAATCATGCATGCATCATCATAAGTATCATATATAGGATAAGGTGTTGAATCGTCATGATACTTAGGTGCTAGTACACCCTCCACATGAATAGATGCATGGAAGTCCACCTATGATTACGCAAAACCCCCATCATGAGGTGAGTTTTTGGCTTCCTCTACCTTTGTAGATTTGGAACTTTTTCCCTTATTCCCAGCGGATAAGTGTGGCTCCTTCCACATAGGGTGCCCTATCAATCTTACCATATTTTTCTGATATTCCAGTATCAGTGGATTTTTTTTTTCCCCAAGTTCCTCATTGGTCATCATTCTTGATTCCCTTAAACAATGCTGAAATTTAAGTGGTGGTCACTTAATGATGAAATCTGAAATATCTCCTCATTTTTTTCCCCTTAGGCCAACAACATCTCCAGCTCTGATACCCCTGTAATGTCCCCACTATTTTTTTTTTACTTAGTTTTGTAGTGTAGGAATTTTGTCAAATAGTTTGTTTTTGTAGTGATTTTATGTGTTTGTTGATGCATTATTTTAATCAAATAGTTTACAACCCTTTTAAATATGTTTGGCACACAATAGAGGAAAATAATAACTATAACCACATGAATTTAACCTACAACAAATGAAGAAATCCAAATCGGATTATTTAGTTATCTTCTAAAATAGAATTGATACTTGGAAAAGGACATCACAATCCTTCCTTCCTGAGATTGATTTCCCTCAAGCAACCACAAACTAGGATGCTTCAAAATTTGTTTATAACTCTCCCACATGACATCTCTTATCAGCCAATCTCTCCACCTTATACGGTAGTCCCTGCTCATATTTCTCCTCAATATACTCTTATAGACATCCAAAACCTCCTCAGAAGTTAGTATCATTTATCCTTTCTCAAATAGTGGTGGTAACTCTATGGAAGTGGCAACCCATGGCCTTGACACCTTCTCGAGGCATGATACATAGAGACTACTACAAATACAGATACCCTCTGCAAACTCCAGGTCATAAGCTACCTCTCCAACTCTCCATATCATATTGTAGGTACCCTAGAGGTGTGGCCTCATCCTCTCAGTGCCACCTCTCCTTAGTGGAAACGATCTTTATGGTTGCACCCCGAAGAAAACCAAGTCCCCAATATCAAAATTGTGCTCTACCATGTGCCTGTCTGCATACATCCTCTGTTGCATCTAGGTGGCATGAAAACTATCTTGAGTGGTTTCAGAACAATGATCACCTAAATTTAACCACTCTATCCATAAACTCACATAGGCATGCAAATACCTCTCAACCCATTGGTTCACCATCTCTACCTGACCATACATCTGAGTGTAGAAACTAGTATTGGAAGTCAAACCCCTGCCTGCAAATTTGAACATATCCTTCTAACATGCGCTAAGAAACACATTGTCCTGATGACGAACAATGACTTTGGGATACTCATGAACTCTAAGCATCTCCCCAAGAGATATCTCTGTCACCCATGCAACCCCATACTTTGAATAAATCACCCGGAATTGTGTGAACCCTCTTTCCCTTATATTCAACGAACTTGAGAGTAAGATCCCTATCCATGAATAACTGCAAGTAATTTGATTTCAATTATTTGAGTTTTATTTGATTATGTGCAATTACGCACTCGTGAATCCACTTGCAACTCCTTTTTGTGTCTCCTCCTTCTGGTTTTTTCAAATAAGATATTTAATGAATCTATGAGCAGCATGTGTCGTTATCAACACTTGCACAATTTTCTCCTCTGTGACTACTAATTGATCCTCCAAATCACACAATGATAAGGGACTTTGTTCAATTTCATCCAAGTGGTATGGGTTGTCACACAATATATTTTCTGATTTTCTTTCATCTATAAGAATACTATCCCCAACAACAAATGACTCACTAGATGACACCATGCAATCTTCACTTATCGTACATTGACCTTTCAAATGATGGGACTCATGTGCACTATCAATGATATACAAAATATTTGATTTGTTTTCACTTCCAAAATCAACCTCTCCTTTGTCATCCTCCTCTCATGGCTCTTGAGAAGATGGATCCATATCCCACGATAATTTTTCAAATACCCAACCTTCATCATATTTAGGTACAATCATGCATGTGTCGTCACAAGTATCATATATATGACAAGGTGTTGAATCCTCATGATACTTAGGTTCTAGTAAACCCTCCACACACAATGCTAAGGGACTTTGTTCAATTTCATCCAAGTGGTATGGGTTGTCACACAATATATTTTCTGATTTTCTTTCATCTATAAGAATACTATCCACAACAACAAATGACTCACTAGATGACACCATGCAATATTCACTTATCGTACATTGACCTTTCAAATGATGGGACTCATGTGCACTATCAATGATATACAAAATATTTGATTTTTTTTCACTTCCAAAATCAACCTCTCCTTTGTCATCCTCCTCTCATGGCTCCTGAGAAGATGGATCCATATCCCACAATAATTTTTGAAATACCCAACCTTCGTCATATTTAGGTACAATCATTCATGCATCATCACAAGTATCATATATATGACAAGGTGTTGAATCCTCATGACACTTAGGTGCTAGTAAACCCTCCACATGAATAGATGCATGCATGCCCACCTATGATTTCATGAAACCCCCATCATGAGGTGAGTTTTTGGCTTCCTCCACATTTGTAGATTTGGAACTTTTCCCCTTCTTCCCAGTGGATAAGTGTGGCTCCTTCCACATAGGGTTCCCTAACAATATTACCACATTCTTCTGATATTCCAGCATCATTGGTAAAAGTTTTTCCCCAAGTTCCTCATTGGTCATCATTTTTGATTCCCTTAACCACTGCTGAAATTTAAGTGTTGGTCACTTAATGATGCAATCTGAAATATCTCCTTAGTTTCCCCCCCTTAGGCCAACAACATCTCCATCTCTAATACCACTGTAATGTCCCCACTATTTTTTTTTACTTAGTTTTGTAGTGTAGGAATTTCGTCAAACAATTTGTTTTTGTAGTGATTCTATGTGTTTGTTGATGTATTATTTTAAACAAACTATTTACAGGCCTTTTAAATATGTTTAGCACATAATAAAGGAAATAATAACTATAACCACAAGAATTTAACCTACAAAAAATGAAGAAAACCAAGTCTGATTATTTAGTTAGCTTCTAAAATAGAATTGATACAACCATAAATAACTCACATATTTTCTTTGAAAATATGGGAACTTGAATGGTGCAACTTGGCTGGAAGATAAAGATGGTATTTGGTTGTAACAACAAATGAATCCCCCACTATACCACTGCAAGATTGGTCTTTTCCACCCAGAATTTAACTGCCTTGTAATATTAAGCTTCCACAATGAGAAAACAGTCCCTTCACCGCAAGGTTTGACCCAACTTGGATATAACTCACCCCGACAAGGAAGAGGCAGCCCCAAAAAGAATAAATCGGCCTTCACAAAGGAAGAATTCACCTAAAACTAATATAACTCGCCCAACAATGATAAATATGCCCTCTATTGAAGATATTCGTCACAAGATAAAGCGCCAAAGGAAAGAGATCGACCTCACTATCTAGCAACTTTCCCACTAGATAGAAATCGTCCCCTCAACCAATAACTCAACCCCAAACTAAGAAACTCATCCAAAAATCAAGAGATATGACCGATCTTAAGAAACTTGGCCACATACAAGTAGAACTCATCCCCAATAACACAAGAATTGTAGCTGCAAACTCAACTCATTCTCTCTAAGAAAAATGACCTCTACAAAAAAACCCAACTACCAAATGGTGAATATCTCAACCACAATGAAGCATGATGAAATAATATGAGTTATATTCTCTCCATGAACAACTAGGGTGGATGGTCTCACCACCAAAAAAAATCTAATTCTCTAGGTTTTTTTTGTCCCAAGAGCCAAAATCCTCAAGAGCTCCTCAAATTCAATTTTTAGAAAATAAAAATGCATAATGGTCAAGGGGTGCACCATCCTCCTCTCATAACTCTTCATTCACCCTTCCTTGAACCTTTTAACTTAAAATATTAAAATTACCTTTCTAATGTTTAATTGAATATTAGTCATAATGTCATTTTATAACCCTTTTCCCCATTTTCCTAATGTCACTTTATAAACATAACATTTTAGGCCTAAGTTACATCAAATAACCACTTTGACCCCCTTTTATTTGCTGTCTATAGCCTACGAGAGTTTGTAAGGCTATTACATCATCCACATGGAGTGATACTTGGAAAAGGAAATCACAATCCTTCCTTCTTGAGATTGGTTTCCCTCCAGCAATTGCAAATCAGGACGCTGAAAAATCTGTTTATCAGTCTCCCACGTGGCATCTCCTATCAGCCAATCTCTCCACCTTATATGGTAGTCCATGATCATACTTCTCCTTAATATACTCTTCCAAACATCCAAAACCTTCTCGGAAGTCAGTTTCATTTGTCCCTTCTCATATAGTGGTGGTAACTCTATGGAAGTGGTAACCTGTGGCCCCAATGCCTTCTTGAGGCATGACACGTAGAGACTACTACGAATCCGAATACCCTATGGAAACTCTAGCTCATAAGATACCTCTCCAACTCTCTAGATCATCTTGTAGGGACCTGAGAGGTGTGGCCTCATTCTCTCACTTCCACCTCTCCTCTGTGGAAATGGTTGATGTGGCTGCACCCTCAAGAAAACCAGGTCCCCAATTTCAAATCTGTGCTCTACCCTATGCCTGTCTACATACATGCTCTATTGAATCTGGGTGGCATGAAAACTATCATGAGTGGTGTCACAACAATGATCACCTAAATGTAACCACTCTATCCATGACCTCACATAAGCATACATATACCTCTCAACCTATTGGTTGACCATCTCTACTTGAACATCCATCTGAGGGTAGAAACTAGTATTGTAAGTCAAACCCATGCCTACAAATTTGAACACCTCCTTCCAACATGCGCTAAGAAACCCATTGTTATGATCACTAACTATGACTCTGGGATACTCATGAACTCTAAACATCTCCACAAGATATATATTTGTCACCCATGCTACCCCATACTCTGAAGAAATCACCCGGAAGTGTGTGAACTCTAATAATCAGTAAATCCTTACACACATACAATCTGGGCTCTACACCCTGTATAAACCTATGATGAAATCTAACAACATTCCCTCTCTCCTTGGCCCTGAAATGGGAAAAGACTACATCAACCCTACTGGATGAGTGTGCCCTGACCTGATCTATTGACAAGTCATACACTCAACCATATGTCCCAACAAAATGTCTGCAAAGTTCCTCTACGCGAACCTCTCTTGGATCTGCTTATAAGTGGTAAAGTCACCAGGGTCCCAAACTAGCCTGTAATATGTGAAGCACACTCTGCCCATAGCGTTGATCTATAAGGTGCTAACACAAGAATCCACCTGACTGCCCCTAATAATACAAGCAATCCTAAGCTGTAGAAACTCGATCGACTCCTTAGAAGACTGCTCATCCAAGAAACCAATCCTATGCATCCCAGGAGTAACTTTGAAAAGAAAAGGTTGTCCATATCATCTGTATTGATTGTCGAGATGCCAAACATTGTAATCCTAGGGTCCCAAGATAATATCCATGAGGAACCATCATGCTAACTGTTGTTCCTGAGTCTGTACTAAGGCTTAAAGTATAGTGTCAAGGCATCCGAAATTGTGATAATGGTTGATACAGGGATTTA
>CBVK0103040904.1:0-14438 GCA_900067695.1 Picea abies | reverse complement strand
TTTTTGTCTGTTTACACCGGTGGATTCCTCGAGCTATCTACTATTCACATCTGGATGACCCATCTCTGTCTGATCGGCGACAGCTTGACCTTTACAGCAACGGGGTCATTATCTATGTTGATCGGCAATCGATGAATTTGGTTTGACTGAAGATCCATATTTTCTCCAGTTCTACAGCTCTCCAGAGCATGTTATGTAAATGATATATATTTTAATATATATCGAGTAATTTTTTCTTGGAAAAAAAAAGTTCATGTAAAGATTCTTAATAAAGATCTCAATGCTAGGTCCATTAGTGAATATGACCACTTTATAAAAAAAATTCCTTCACTATGTTAATAGTGAAACATAGTTATAGTATTATGTAAATTTGAAAAATAAGTAAATGAGTAAATGATCACGATTAGAAAGGAAACTTAAATCAATCTTTTTAAATCAATCTCTTTATTGAGATTCTTAATAAGGATCTCAATGCTAGGTTCATTAGTGAATATGATCTCCTTATAAAAAGGATCTCAATGCTAAGTTCATTAGTGAATATGGTCACCTTATAAAAAAATTTCCTTCATAGTGAATAGAGAAACATAGTTATAGTATTATGTAAATTTGAAAAATAAGTTAATATAAAAATAAGTAAATGAATAAATGATCACCATTAAAAAGGAAACCTAAATCAATCTCTTTTCTATCAGTGGATACTGAGTTACCCAAGTGCCAATCTCAATGTAAAAGGATTATAATGGTTTAAGAGAAAAAACAACTATTTTTTTCTTTTAAAACCAATTAGAAATTCTTTTATGAACAAACTGCAAATTTCCTTCTTTTGTGAACAAACTGTAAATTTTCTTCATTGATCCATAACTATATCTATTCTATTTGAATCTATTTTTCCTTCTTAACCTTTATTTTTTCTTTTTAACATTTCTGAAATCTATAGTTTAATATACCAACCAATAGTTCAATGTATATAGTTCATTGCATAGACACACTATTTAGGGCCAAAATTTAATCCCTAAATCACTATTTTCTAAAATGTTTTTAGACAATAACATCAATTTTGTAAGGTTGTTCTCACACCGAAGTACACAAATTTGTGCCACATATTACAATTAAATGATAAAAGTAATCTATCTCTATACTAAAATTAAGTGTGAAGAGTAATTTGATTGGACTAAAAAAGGACTTCATATTATTAATGTCAACCCATTTAATGACATTGTTTAATTATTCTATGAAATGGATTTTTTCGCAGGAATCCGACAATATAAATTTGCATGAAATCACTATTTTTTGTTATTTAAAATTCATTTCTGAATGTAGAAATGGATTCAACATGTTGAAAAACTTTTAGGCACTTGTATTATACAAAAATAATCACTCAAATATACAAATTTAACAATTTCTCACCGGATTTCACACAAATATCCATAAAAAATATCGCAAAAAAAATCATTTCGTAAAACATTTAAACTACGATCATGTTAATTCCTAAAGATCATAACAATGAATCTCAAGAATTATAACTTGTTATACATTTATGCCTCATTAAAATACTAATGTTTATAAGTCAATGAACAATTCCATATGTAATGTATTGTCATATATTTTTAATTATAATTTAAATCATGTATATTTTTTAATCTTAATACTATAAGAGAAAATTCACTAATATAAAAAATAATATTACATTTTTAATTATAGTTTAAATCATGTATATTTTTTAATCTTAAGAAAATGGACTAATAAGTATGTATATGGATGCAATAAGGAATGTGTGATCCTCCACCACCAACATTGTAGTTATATAACAAATAACATTACATTACTGTGTGTTGGGAAAAGATGTAATTTATAACAATAAATTGTTTATAAGGGACTTTAAATAAGTTTCTATGCCCTTATATCTCTTAAAAGTCCGTTGCAAGATCTTAAGTAGCTCATGTGTTCATCTACTAAGCATAAACAATAATATAGGTGGAAATACATTCTCAAAACATGTCAAGTGCACATCCTCCTTTTGGAAGAGCTTATAGTTATGCTTAACTGAAGTGGAAATATAGTGAGAAGCAATGATTATGCATTGCATGGTTTGGTATTTAGGTATTCAATTTAATAACATTCGAGGTTAAGGAAAGGTTCTTCAAGGATATGAATATATGAAGTGAGCAATTTATAACTTTCTTAAGTTATTATATAATATAGATAAAATTTTAGTAATTTAAGATAATTATAATTGATGCATTTTTATAGGAGGCTTTTTCAATGTTTTCTTTGTGTTTAATCTATACTTAATGGATTTTTACATAAATATAAATATACTTTGTATATAGACTTGGTGATTTAAACTATTTATTTGATAAATACAACAATATATCTACTTGACATGAAGTTCAATATCATCTAGGTTTATTATTTAGATTCCAATGCTTTATTTATTAAATAAATAAAAAATATAATTCATTTAAATGATTTGTAGCCTCGTGTTGTAAAGTTCAATAAATCAAATATATAAAAGTAATTCTAAACTATGTTCAAACCCTTCATTAATGTTCATGTCGTAATTTTTTCATTCATATGAAATGTGTCAATGGAACATTCTCAAGAATGGTTTCATGATCTTCTATACACAATTTCCATTGTTGCGACTTGGAAGATTTCCATTATTAACCTATATCAAGTGCAAGTGAGATGTGTTGAGGTCTCAACTAGCCCCAAACCACAAGATTTGGGGACCTTTTTTTTTTTTTTTTTTCATTTTAAGCTTTGTCATCAAATGCACATTTCTCGACTCATTTTACTTGTAATCATTTTAAGCTTTGTCATCAAATGCACATTTCTCGACTCATTTTACTTGTAATTTTTGTTGATGATTTCATGTTTCAGGGTTTTATTTATTCATGTCTTATGACTTGCATGGATGTTGAGGGTACTAATGAATTGTTTTTTCCCTTACGATTTTGTTTGCAATCCCTTTGGTTCTTTGTGTCAAGTTTCCATGACTCTTTTGTGTTGGGCCTAAGTTGGTTTTTTCTTCTACATTTTTTGCAAAATATGTCATGTGATAATCATTTTCTTTTACTTATTCCTCATGGAATCATTGATGGTTTCACATGTTTTAGTGACACAACACATAATATTCCTGTGTGACACTCATGAAATTGTTAAAAAGAATAAATTTTTCCATCTACAACAATTGAGTAGTCAACCTAATTCCAATGTAGAGAGATGTGAATAAAAAGAATACTAAAATGTTGCTCCTCAAGGTTTATTGACTTTAGTGTTGAAGTACCAAATGAGAAGTATGACACATTTTATACATGAAGCGGTGAATTATGATCAAGAACATCGTAATGTCATCTCATGGATTTTTAGGGTTATTCAATAAGTCTTTACCTCTCTTGTGATTCACCTTCTTTGAAGCATTGGTATTTACATGGTTATGAAAAATGAATAAATTTACAAAATCTTGAGCTTAACATAAGGGATAACCTTACCTGCTGCGAAGGAAAGTAGGTAAGGTATACTATATTCTTCCCTCAATCATGTAGCTCAGGCTTTGAGGGAAATGTTATATCATTCCCTTCGCTATGCTCAAGGGCCTTCCATCAGGGAAGCCCTTTCCTTCCTGCATAGGGGACCTATAGTGCCTTCTGTCACTATAGATAGATCATAGTTTTCGTAATTGCGTCAGGTTTTGAAATCCCATTACTAGCAGGAAAGATATTTATTATGGGCCATAGGAATTATCTCATGAGCCATAGAAGTCCATCCAGTATGGTAACATATCTAGTCTCAGTCCTTTAATTGAAATTATGCTTTATAACAGTGATACATTGAGCCAATCTTTATCTATATAAAGTGCACTCCCTTGATCCAGAAACTATAGTTCACCTGCTGAACTCACCTCGCGTATAAGATCTGGGGTTGAACTAACCTTACTCACTTACTATAAGTTGAGTAAATTCTTGATGGAAGATGTTGATACATCTACTTAACACTCATGTATTTAAATGTAGTATCTTTGGTGCTTTGCTTCAAGTTTCCTTGGGTAGATCTTGGTCTTGTTCTAACTTCATCTTCCTTGTTTCTTGGTTGACAATGGTGATTTGATGATATTTTGGATGACTTTATCCTATTTACACTAATGAACACAAGGTTTTTTAACGCTTCACATCAATCTAAGCATGAATACTTGTGAATCTTAACTTTGATTGCATCCTCTCACTTCTTGCATAAGAATGACAATTGACATTTTTTGTACTCTAGCTTACTAGAATAATGATTGGTTATGAAAATTTATGTACTTGAATGGTTTTAACATATTCTCAAAGCCACATGAGTGTATAAGTTGCATAAGACTCAATTAAGGGATTGCAAATGTTGAGGCAACATTGTTTCTTTCAAATGATGACCATTCAATGAAGTCAACTTAGATGTTGCGTGTAGGATTAGTAAGAAGAAGTGAAAAAAATGGTGTGGTGCATACATGATTTTCATGGATTGACCTTTCTAATAGGCTCTTGAATGTTGAGTTAGATACTTTATGTTAATAATATCATGAATTAATTGGTTTCATTGGATGGAATATTCATTTTTCTTGATGATGATTATGATCTAATTAACTTTCACATGTTTTGGTTTTAATCTCATTTGCTTATGTGTCCTTGATCTTGCATAAGAATGCTCTTGGTCCCATTTGTGCATTTGATTGATTGATTTTTTATGGTTTAACATGCTTCAATGCTTACGTTGTTTAGGTCACCATATCTTATCTCCATGATATTAATAATCAAAATTAAAATGTAACCATAACCCTTCAACAAATGGCATGAGATTCTAGGTATTAGATCAATAAGAGAGGAATTAAGAAGCGACATATGAACATGTAAATGGAATGATGTTATGATGTGCATGGGAGAGATACATGATGTATTAGAGCATATGGTAGTGATGACAGGCCATGGATAATGAATAAATACATAGCGAGGGTACCTAGAAAGCTAGATCACATGATTCATGATATAGGCATTAGAAACACGATGATGAGCATGATGGGGGTGGCATGAAAAAATGGTAAAAGGAAAAAAATTGTTGGGAATGCATGCATAAGTACTGTTTCTATAATTTCCTAAGATTATGATACACATTCCCTATCATCATAAGTATCCTAGGAAAGTTTCAAAGGAAGGCAATGTGTTTTAACATGTTTTCCTCATTGGTGCATTTGGCACTCGAAGGCCACCTTCACCATTTAAAATTAGTTTGACATGTGAATATATTAGTAAATTCATTTTCCTATATTAAACACCATATACAAGGGATGAATACTGCACATAAAAACGTTGATATGATGAATCATTGCTCTAAATGAGACTCATACAAATTTAGCCTTTTAGGGCCTTTTGTGCATATTTTGGGTGGTCTATAAAAATGAGTTTTTAAAATTTCAAAGAGGTTATTTGGAAATTTTTGGGGCCTATGAACTCAACTTAGTTGACATAATCTGATTCTTAGGCCCATTAGTATAAAAATGCATATTAAAAATTTCTTGTCAACGAGGAAGTTTGGATTCCTAGATTATGAAATATATCGATTCAAAATTGGAAAGGGATTCTGAACACTCTTGGAAATGTATTTGTGTCCTCTATGATTTTTAATATAAGGTTCAACAATTTGATGTTAGATGAAGGAATTACAGTTTTATTAAGCCAAGAAACCAAGGTATTCCATTGACACTTTATTTAATTCATTTAAATTATTTATTGAGACATATTTGAGTTTGATTTCGATCCTAAGATCATACATAAGGAATAGTGATAATTCTAAGGATTTAGGAATGAATTTTTGGGCCTCACTTTGATGTGTGGAAATCTATGAAGGTGTTGAAGCTTTGATGACTTCCCATGACTACTAAAAAACTAGAGAAGCCTCACGATCATCAAACAACCATGGAAGCTCCATGATTAAGCTATGAAAAGGAATAATCCACTATAAAGAGTTGAGAATCACTTTGTATATCATTCAAGAAGTTTCCCTCTGCACCAGTAAATTCTTTGTTAAAGATGGAGTGAAATCACCGATTTGGGGAGCTTGCATGCTACTCAACCCAACAATTTACCCTGTAAAGGATAACTCATCGATTCAGGAGGCCGACAAACATAAAAAATTAGTGATTGACCCTTGTTGGCTAAGGTGGGTTCAATTTAACATTCCAGACCCAAGGAAAGTGCCAAAAGAATCATTTTTTGGCCGATTGACTTAAGAAAATAATAATGACCAGGTTGGGAGGCCAACAAGCCTATGAACCTAGTGACTTGACCTTACCAAGTATCAAAGTCAATGGTTTTCCTCCAAAGGGAAGATCACTCACTTTGCAAAGATGCTTATTGTTTGAACTGAACAATTGGGTTTTTGAGCCTTAGTTAAGGATTTCCCCCAAAGAGGAAAATTGCTCACTTCACATTGTTGTCTCCTCCCATAGCTCTTTATAATTGTTATAAAAGGATTAATTAACAAAGTCCTATGTCCAGGTCAATGACTCACACAATTTTCAAGTTTTAAAACCATTTGAACCAAAGCTCATATTATCATTTTCAATATTCAAGAGTGTGCATATTATGTGAAAATTTATGTTGTTGATGGCATGCAAAGACTTACCATTGCATAGGTTTCAAAGAATCCATAACAGGGAATCTAATGAAGGTTTTTGTGTCATTTTGAGAAATTATGGAAAGAGGGAAAGAAATCACCACCATATCAAAGATGCCTTGATTTAGCAAACCTCAAATCCCTTGTATCAATGCTTCTTATTTGTGGTTTTCAATACTTATATAAGATAATCAAGCTTTAATGAAACAAGATAAAGGGTATATTTGAA
This sequence comes from Picea abies, assembly GCA_900067695.1. Classification (NCBI taxonomy): domain Eukaryota; kingdom Viridiplantae; phylum Streptophyta; class Pinopsida; order Pinales; family Pinaceae; genus Picea; species Picea abies. The sequence continues at coordinate 7,561 of CBVK0103040904.1, read as the reverse complement.
GCATGGTAGCACAATATTCACATCTAGTTGCATATTAAAGAGGGAAAGGACATTCAAGGAAAGGCCATATAATCAAAGATAAGGGAGAAGGATCAAACAACCTCCATGAAAGAAGACAAAGCAAATGGGAATGGATGCAAGATTGTCTTCAATAATGCACAAGTCCCAAGGATAAAGAAGAAGAGTCTTATACACCACAAGCCATTAAAATGTAATGTATAAGGTAAGATATTTTAGACAATTCTCAGAAGTATAAGGCCATGGTTTGGCTTGTAAGCATAAGAGAACAAATTAATGATTGCAAGTGCACATGAATTGAGGATAGTCATAATTTTGAATACTTTTATTAAAGGAGTATTCTCGTCATTCAATTTAGGATGAAGAAAAAATATGGTCAAGTAGGATAGGAAGGCTAAGAGTCAAGTAGTTGGAAGGCCAAGAGTCACTGGTAAATCCTATAAAAGAAACATTTGCACTCATGAAAATTTATCTTTTGGCAGTATAATCTCTCTTCATATGCTAAATAGATACATTATTAGCTTGTGTTCTTCTACTCTTGCAAAGTGTGATTGGTTGTAGAATATTCTCACTTTTCATATTTTTCTTGAAGTTAGTAGGTATGGAAAATTCAGTTTATAGACTATTCTCATGCTTGCAATTTTTGTCCTTACTCACCTTATGCATGGATAACATATAACGTGTATTAGGGAGTCTCTCGACCACATGTGGACTATTCCCAGTGTTATATACTATTGGTAACTTGGTATACTATTCTCCCTAATGTTATATGCTCAACTGTGTTTTATTTCAACTTTCTAGTTGTATATCAGGAAAGTGTTCCTAGTAGGTGGACCATCCTAATTTGGGAAGGAGTTGGGAGGATATGTTTCAGATTCATTTTGGGTGGTAGCAATGGACTATTCCCCTTTATATTGATTGCATTGTCGGCTCTTAATATTTCTCTTCATATATCATATTCCATATGTATAATAGTTTCATTTCATAATTCATGCCTAGATTAATGTAGTCAAACCATAACTAGAAGGTTCACCATTTTCAATGGAGAAAGGTCTAATTGGGCCCTTTCACTAGGTGAATCTATGAAGTTGAAAGGGACATTTCCCATGTAAATAAGATGGTATGACTAAATGAATAGAATGGGAAGATATAACATCACAATGATAATATGAATATGCTCATTGAATTTCTCAACTTCTTCAATTAAATGTCCCATGAAAACCATTGAATTGATTGGATATGTATACCACGAGGAATAATTAAACTCTTGCACATATGTGTTTTTTGAACCTAGTGTGTCACATTGAATAGAAGTGCACATTTAATGGATTATTTTCTAGTGTAATGACAATGAAGACATCACATGCATATGCTTAATTTTTAGATCAAGAGTTAAATAAATACAATTTATAATTGATACATGTAAACATACTCAATTTATATAAATTCATAGACAAACAACTTCAATTTCAAGGTCCCTTGATTTAAATTAATTTTTAAGGCAACATACCTTCTCTAACCATATCAGAAACACAATATTTATCCTTGTCAATCGACATGACCTATTTATTTACCATCTCTTCCTTAGTTGCATTTCCAAATGGTGGCAATGGAATAAGTTGTCCATGTTTCCATGGTTTGACAAGTTTCTCATTTTATTTTTAACACTCATCACCAGACTCTGCATCATCAATACATGTAAGAAAAAAACATGAGAAGTTTCGTTTCTCAACTAAGTATGCATTTTTCATTTTATCACTTATAACAAAGTGTATATCATGTGTTCTAGGTACTTTGGAATAATTATATAGCATCTATCTATCAATATCATCAATGGTAATATTCTAAAATAACCTGCTCAATACAAAAATGTATTAAATTTCACAAATAAGTAAAACAAATCTAGATTTAAAACTTAATGAATACTAGACTATAATTTTTCTTAGTAAACATATATATAATTATCTATAGTTTCTTTAAGGTCATTCACACTCACCCATGCACTTGAACCATCCTTGTGTTAATTTCATGGCTTAAATTTGATTTTCACCACTCAACAACATCAACTGAATCTACAAGTTGGGAAATAGAGTGATTCAGTGGGTACATCCTAAGTGCCCATTACATAGGCCTCAACACCATCATGGGCCTGTTGATCTTAAAATTCTCTCATAATGTCTCTTTTTCTATCCTAATGTATCATACTTAGAAAAATTCCAAATCTCAAAGTACTTATTTTTCCTACAGAGCCGTGGAATATCAAATCTCTTTTCATTTTTTAAAAGCATTTCTCCGTACGTCGATTTCCATACTTAGTCTCATTATTGAATCACAAAAGAATATATTTCTTAAACTTTTATTGCCCCACCTATTTCTCCGCTCGCCATGTTATTTCTTACACTTAGTTATTTTTTGAGTTTTACCATGGAAGCCGAGTTTCCACGATTCCTTTAAAATATGATCATTCCTCTATCATCCTGATAAATGGTACTTAGAAACGTTTTCAATATTACTCACTATAACCTCAAAAAAGAAGATTAGATTTTTCAAAATTTTAATATACATTCCTCTGCTCCATCGAAATATTTTTCCCATATCAAGGTAATCAAAGAAACATTTAATGCATGGCTCATGCAAAGTTAATACTTCAGGACTGTTATTAATATAGCTATTTCTTCGATATTAACCTCATAATTTCTAATTTAATTCATCCAACTTCTCCCTTGAAACAAATGCTCCAATATTAACATAAATAGGGAAAAGATTATCCCATAATCATTGGAGTCCTTTGCATGTTACAATAATCACAGAAGAGGATGGCTAAAAGAAGAAAAAGATTATGCGGTGACACGTTGAATACATTTGCATGAGAAAATCTAGAAAATCATTGGTCCAAAGTTTACAAGAAATATTCTTCATTACTTATTGAAGAAAGGGATGCTAATATCATATGGACGTTTGGGATAGTTCAAACAGGCTGTGTTTCGGAAGAATTTGATGCAAAGGAATTAGTAATATGGTGTATTGACAAATTCGAGAAATACCAAAGGATTATAAAAAAGAATGGGCGCTTGTCTATTTCTTTGGGGCCACCTACTTTTAATCAAATGCTTAAATTGCCGAAGCCAACTGCAATATTTAAAGTCGAGGAAACCAAGAATTTTATCAAAGATAAAAATGGAAGCATAGATATATTTCCACAGTGCCTATAGGATCCCTCAACAATTTCATAGGACTTATCTTTAATACAGGTCAGTCAACGCAACAAACCCTACAAAGAAATTGTCTAATTTTTAGCTAGAATTCTCGGGTTGGAATCCACTGCATCTATTCCCAGGTTGGATCTGTATATCTTGTATTACTTTGTTCAAGGAAAAAGGGTTTTTGATTGGTTAAGGATTATATCCACGGAAATCACATCTTAATTGTCAAACTTTAAGAAAGACAAAAAGTTTTATATGTTTGGGTATTTAGTTTTCGCTATCATTGATAGCCATGAATTTCAAGGGCTCTATATTTCAAAGCAAGTTGATCTCATGATAGACCTGGTTTATACCTGGTATCAAGATCTATAGAAGCAAAGAGAAATGTACCACTTCTATGAAGTTAACAACTCTTTCCTTTCTTCTTTCAAAAAATTAATGTTTGGGGAAAGTACTTGAAGATTGTCATTAGAAGCGACATCATTTTTAAATCAGAGGGGAGTAGTTGAATACAATGAAGATTACAACATTGTCAGAATCTATTGTTCTCGTGTGGCACATATTTATCTCCCATTTTATGTGTCTGATAAAATGTTCATAATAGAAGTTTGCAGACAATACATATTTTGGGCAAATTTATTTGCTCAAAGAAAGAAAAAACAATTTATTCAATTACCATGGAAGGTCAGTGAGATTATGGTTAAGAATGCCTCAAAGATTGATGAATTCGTTTTTCAATTTGAGCCTCATAAGCTAAAGGTGGCTGACTATGTGAAAGAGTTTGATCCACAACATTTTTTTATGAATAATATGATTTCCACTAGTTTTAGGGTCTCATATATTAAGACATACATATATGAGGAGGAGGAGAATGGAGAAAACAATTCTCAAGAAAAATTAATTCAGGACCTTGAAACTATTATAAGCAAAAATGAGGCATACGAACAACATGAAACGGTCATAGGTGAAAAATGTTCTAAATCTCAAAGTTCATCTCAAAGAAATGGCACTCCAAAACAACATACCCAAAACATTGTCCAAGACAAACAAAATTATTTAATGAATAATTCAGGGGGCAATGATGATCTTGATTATGGTAAAAATAATATTGATTCAACCCACAAGCTACCATCTTTTAAGATAAAAAGGCATAAAAACAAGAATATACTGAGCAATGCATACCTGAGGATGATATCCTTTTGCAAGACATGGACCTTCACGCTGACATAGAAAACATTGAATTCACAGAAGAAGAGCAAAGAACTCTACCATAAAAAGGAGGTAATTTTCCAAGAAACCACTTTTGATGAAGAGGAGTCATTAACCCTCCACTATGCATCGTTTGATAAGGAACTAAAAAAACCAGTGTTTGAAAGTGTAAATTCAAGAGGGAAAAGGGTAAAAAATTCAACAATGGATTTAAGAAGGGTTTCAATATATAAACTTTCAAAAATCCATATGGTCACTGGAAATGCCCTAGATATATCAATTGACGAAATGGAAGCGGAAATTGAAAGATTAAAAAATAAATTCAGAGAATTGGAAAATGCTTTGATGCCACCTCCAATATTTGCAAGACCACTTGCTTTTGTCCAACCCAGGATGAATCTCGACAACCTGCCTGAATCCAATTATAAGTTGAGAGGAACACCCAATTTATTTGTTGCAGTAAGAAATTTTTTGAAGAAAAAATAAAAAAGAGGATGTCTCTTGTCCTTGAAGCCTAGGATATTAGTAATAATATTATGACTTTCGGTTCAAAATTGCACAGTTTCAAAGATGATCTCCAGTCTGATTATGAGAATGAATAAGGATTTTACAAGGATGTTGTCACTACTTTTATTTTGAATATCATGAACATGACAGATTTGAAAAGAAAGAAAGAAAATTTTCCTTCTCAATCCAGAGTAAAGCAACTTAAAGCATGGTGGATTAAGACAATACAAACTTTGAAGGAACTGCTGGAAGAATGCAATGGATTAATTTCTAAAAGGGATACTTTGTATCAAAAATTGACTGAAATTGATTTAGATAGAAACACCGGAGAAGTACATGAACCTCACTTAATTCTAAAGTCTGCATTTCTTACAAGGGAGTAATTCGAGGAACACATGGAAATACTCAAAAGCTTGTCCGTGGAAAAGTTTAATGGTACAAAAGAATATGAATTTGGTAATTGGTTGGTTAGTTATTCAAAAAAAAATGAGTATATTGAAACTTTATTACATCAAATAACATTTGATTTAAAGGCACTGGAAATTACTTTGTTTGATATAAGGATTAGACAAGAGATTAATTTCACCCCAATGAAGGTTTTTATTGAATAATGGTTAAAACAAGCCTTGTTAAAAATAATCGAAGAAGATCAATTGGGAACTATCGAAACCAACTAGACAACCACAATAAAGAATAATAGAAAAGGCACAACGAATAACAAATAACGAGAGAGATTCCATCACAGTAAGCCCATACTGATCACATTTTTTTTTCTTTCCCTCAGAATTCATCCAACTGTATTTATTCTTTCATTAGAAAAGTATAGTTGAATTCTGATAACTTCTCCTTTTCTTCTGTCCAGATTTTGTTGTTCATGCTATTTACCAGAGTCACATTTTCTTCTTCATCTTTCTAGTATATATTTTATGGTTCATGGGAGCTCCAATCCAAATCCATTTATGGACAAACGCCTTTAAATTTATAATATTGTAAAAGACTTTATCAATTTTGAGAAATACTAGAGAGATATTTTGGAGTTGATTTTGAAATCAACTTATCAAATTCTCTTTTTGATAAGATATTTGAAATCAACTTATCAAATTCTTTTTTTGATCTTTACAAGCATTACTCTTTCAAATTTCTCTTGTGTGTTGGACCATTTTCCATTTTATTTTGAATGTGATCAGAAAAACATGAAATTGTGATGGATGTGAGAATTTATGTTATTTCTTGTAATTTATTTATTTCCATCAAATGTGATGCTTAAGGTTCTTGGTCCATTTCTTAGGAACTCTTATGTTTTATACTATTTTAAAATTTTGTTGAGCGATAAAGTTTTGGGTTTTTCTCTAAAGCAACACCCTACACTGTTTCATGGACATTTAAAAGAAAATTGTTGAAGAATTTAAAGGGGAGTACCACCTTTATAAAAATGTAGGGGGATTTATGTCCTCGTGAGGTTTCTGTTTCGGTCTTAACAGATTCAAACGTCAACATTTTTGGCAACCATACCGTGGATCGAACATTAAAAGTTGGTTTTAGACCAAATTTCATTATGACTCAGCCTCAACCCAATCAACCCCAGTTAGAAATTGAATTAGGAAATCAAAGAAGTATTTTTCATCAATTGTATAATCTTGTGTTGACAACAACCCAAAATCAAGAAGAATTGGAAAGATCCTGGCAAACTCTTGTCCAAGAAGAAGAAAGAGAAATTCTTAGAAGACAAAGAAGAGAAGAAAGACAAATTCAAAGACTACAAGCACAAAATAGAAATTGAAACTGGACGGATATAAGGGTCCGATAACCAGAAGCAGAAGTAAACAATTTCACATTCCAAAAGTTCAAGAAGGAGATTCCTTTGAAGAAAAAGAAAAATATTTAGACATGGGTGATAGAAATGAAAATTATGAATAAAGACGGGAACAAAGACATGAAAGGCAAAGAAATTACATTGCAAAGAAATTCTTATCTAGAGCTAAGATATAAAGTAATTTCTTTGTCAAACCTAGTACATAAAGTACATTCTCCATTCTCATCGGAGTTCCTAAATCAAGTTTGTAGGTGGATTCTCCCATTCCTTTGATAGGGTACTAATAATCATCTCCAAGTCAAACTTTTTTGGGGAAGTCATTTTATGTAAGACTAGAGAGAATGTCATTCTAACCTTTCATGTTCTTAGAGTCACTGCTCTCTATGAGCCAAGTATCCTCTCCAGGTGTCACAGATCCTGAGAGGGATGAAAACAAAACATAATCTTCAATCTATTCTTTAGTTAACTTCTTGGGTGGCTCATCATATTCAACTGCATGGGTATGATGTCTTTTGTTATTTCTCTTCTTGTATTATTCCCTTCTGGTAGGACATTTCTTAGTAATGTGTCCCATCTTATCACAATGATAACATTGATAAGAGGAGAATTATTTTCCCTTTCTTTGACCCTTATGATATTTCTTGAATCTCTGTGGAGGGTGAGATTCTTTATGAAAGTGGGTATCCTTTTGAAAATGAGATTTTTTCTTTCCTCCTTTATCATGAGCAGCTAGGGATTGATATTCATCTCTTAATAGGACATCTTCTCGGTTGGCCACTCTTGCTTCTTCTTGAACACATTCTTCCCATAA
>CBVK0103040882.1:0-13080 GCA_900067695.1 Picea abies | reverse complement strand
AATTTCTTGAGAAGATTCATCCTGAATCTGGTAGAAATTATAAATCATATCACCTGCATGCTCAGAAATGGGAATGAGATAAAATGGAACCCCAAGGTCAGAAAATCATTTGAAGACATCAAGATAGTGTTGAACAAGGCTCTTGTGTTGGCCAACCTGGACTTCATGAAGGATTTCATCTTGTTCTCATTCACATCAGAGCATACCATTGCTAGCATGTTGTTACAGAAAGACGATTAGAGATTTGAAAATCCTATTGCCTACTTCAGTAGGACGCTGATGGATTCCCCACTAAGGTACGAAATTATGGAGAAACAAGCATATGCCTTAGTGAAATCCCTAAAGGAGTTCAAAACTTACATATTACACTCCCACATTATCACTTACATGCCCAACAACTCGGTCAAGGATATTTTGACTCAGCATGACCCTGAGGGAAGAAGAGGTAAGTGGATCGTGGTGATGTTGGAATATGTCTTGGAAATCAAGCCCATGAACCTAATCAAAGGATAGGGCCTTGCAAAACTAATGGTGCAATCGAACTAGGATGTCCTGGGAATCAAATTCATCGTTGATTTTTTAGAGAATCCTCAAGAAGAAACAACCCCACAGGTAGCTCAAGAATTCATTGATTCACCTTAGTATACGGATATCATATACATGTTGAGGAATCTACAAGCTCCTCCAAGGTTAAGTAAGATGAAGGCCATATTCTTAAATCTCAAAGCTACTAAGTTCTGCATCTTGAATAATTCATTGTATTGGAAAGATCTAGGAGGGATATTTTTAAGATGCATACTAGAAGATGATGTGGAACAAGCCATTAAATAATTCCACAAAGGATATTGCGGGGGACACCACTACTGGAAAACCACCATGTATAAAATTATCAGGGTGGGTTACTATTATCCCACCATATTTGCAAACGTGTACAAATAAGTTTCCAGTTTCCACGAGTGTCATATTTTCGATGGAAGGAAAACGTTGCAACCCCTTCCGCTGAAACCGATCTCGGTCGAAGCATCATTCATGCAATGGGGCCTGGACTTCATAGGAGAGATACATCCACCATCCTCGGTGAAACACAGATGGATACTTACAACCACTGGTTATTTCACAAATTGGATCGAAGCGGTTCCAATGAAGAAGGCTATAGACACAGTCATCATTCAGTTCCTAGAGACTAACATCATGTCTAGGTTTGAGTGCCCTATCAATATAATCAAGGATAATGCAGTCGCATTTAAATCCAATAAAATGGAGAAGTTTTGCAAGGACTACAATATAACCTTGGGACATTCTACAACATATTACCCATAGGGTAATGGGTTAGCAGAGTCATCGAATAAAATCTTAACCAAAATCATTAAAATACTTCTACAAGACAACATGAAGGCCTAGCATAAGAAGCTTATTTATACGCTATGGGTAGATAGGGTCACTACCAAGAAGTCCATATCCACATCACCATTCCAAATTTTGTATGGTACAGACACGATCTTTCATACCTCGTTGGGTTTGCTCATGAAGAAGTTGCTGCAAGAGAAAGAGGTTGAGCTTGATGACACGCAGAGAAGGATAAATCGGTTGATTCATGCATAATAGATGTGGGAGTAGGTATACAACCTATAATAGCTTCACCAGGACAAGATGAAAAAAACTTTTGACAAACACTCTAAACAGGAGGAATTTCAGGTGGAGGATTTGGTGCTAAAATGGGATGCGTGGAACGAAGATAAGGGAAAACACGGAAAATTAGATCATCTCTAGATAAGCCCTTTCAGAATCTGCGCATATCATGGGAACACTACATATCTGTTATAATAAATTAATGGAGACTCCACTGGTTGGGAGCCTGTAAACAACAGGTTCCGCAAGCACTATCTGGTGCAGTAAATTCCATTTAAATCTCATGTAATTGTAAATAGTCATTTTATTTTTTGTCTTTTGTTTTTTGTTTTCAAAGAATGCCTTTCGATTTAGTATGTCAGTAGAAAATTGAAGCCCAGAGTGAAGGCCCTAAGTTTATGCTAAGTCTGGTCGAACTTTGTCAAGAAGGTTTAGGTTGCATTTTTGTTTTTTGTTGTTACAGAGTCTAGAAGTTGAATAAGGTCCAATGGTCAGGCACCTGGTTTGTTGTTATTTTCCACCTCATTAGGAGGGTGGCATCCTTGTTGGAGAGAACTATTAGCACCGTCATTTTTTCAGTTAGATTCGGTCTTAGTCAATTCAGAGTCCATGTGTCAAAGCGTGTGAGGTCAGGTACTGAACAACGAATGGGTCAAAGTCAGCAAGTGGCTGGTTGGCCCTTAGAGTTGGGAAGGGATGTTAGAAACTAAAAATGTGTAAATGGGTAATGGTCTTTTCCCTAATATTCAGGTACTGTTAGAAGAGGATGTATTACGTGCTTAAGGTTGAGGAAAGTTGTTAAATTGAAGTCACGTCGACAGGCAAAGCGGCCATAGTCAACTTATTATGAAGATAGAAAGAATGAAAAAGCACAGCGCTCATATCACATATTCCCTGCAACTCTTATCAGTTGTACTTCACACACTCTGGATTATACCCATCACATGGATGTACTATGGAAATCTTCAAACTTGTTTTAGTTTCCATGGATTCAGTGTCCCCTGGAAAGTTTTCATCTCTCGCCCACCCAGTTATAAATTCTGAGTGCTCTACATGTATTATGTTCACCATTCGGGGCTATGCATTGCCTGCAATTCTTCTCGCAAGCCCATGTCAATTGATATTTTTGCCTCTGGCCCATTCCAAATTCACCATGCATAGAAAAATGTGCGTTGCATCATGATGATGTCCCATAACATAATGAAGGGTGCATGGAATTGAAGGAATGTTGGGCACGAGCCTCAAAACTTGGCGTTGGTAAAAAAATATCTGGAGGTCAAGGCCTCTTTTGAGTAGGTCATATGCATGACCTTTTGCAGAAAAATCCAAGGATTCAAAATGAAGTTAGTGGAGCAGTTCACACTCAAGCTCGACGAGTCCCACATGGTGATTGCAGGTGTCATTTACCAGGTGAAAGAGGAAACTCTATCAGCTGTGACAGAAATCCCTTCACGTGGTGAAAGGTGGTTTAAGGGAATGTGTTTGGATGCACGGTGTTATGGAGACTTCATCAAGCAATAATGTTTAGGTGGGAAGGTCGAAATGGGCATTCCAAGTAGATATTTGTAGGGGCCTTTTTGGAAGCTCATGGAAGTAATTAGGAAATATTTCACTTGTGAGGGGAGGTTTGAAAAAATATATTTTCATCACATTAGATTTTTGATGCACTTCACAGGGACGAGACCATTGAATATTCCCTTTTTCTTGCATCAAAGCCTCCACAAAATGGTAGACACCACCCAAGCTAAAGCAGATGAGATGAAGAGGAAGATATCACATGTTTCACTGATTAAATTACTGATGGTGGAGGAGCTAAGGCATTTGGGAAATAGATGGAATTCATTTATACTTGCAGCGGGCATCCCTAAGGATCCAAAAGGAAATTTCCCTCTTCCTGGGGAAATGATGACATCACATTGCATAGAGACATTGGAAGACCTATCCCCCCAACAAAAAATACCTCGGAGAAGGGGTAGACCAAGGAAAAACAAGGAAGTCGGGGAGACCTAAGTCCTAAACGAGCTGCATGCAAAGTTAGCTGTAGAAGAATTCCTCATACATGTTATTCTATTGGAGCTCGTCAAAGGCATAAGTCGAGAAAGATGGGGTAGAAGGAGGAGGATGGACATAGAAAGTGTAGAGGTTCATGAGCCATCACAACAGATGAAGCAAGAACAACTTGCTATTGCCGAGATATACCAGGAAAATAGAGAGTTGAGACAACAGTTAGTGGCAAATACCTTCGAAGTATCAACATCACAAGGCCATGATGGAAATGCAAATTGGATAAAGAGACAACTCAAGGAAGCACAGGACATGATCATACAATTGCGTGAAGCACAAAGGGCGTCAAAAGAAAGGAACGCGAAACATTTTAGGGAATGTGGACTGACCATAGAAAACGTCTGCACGGCTCTCGCCAGTGCCAAGAAGAAGCTGAAAGGGAATGTGGTTCTGTAAAGGAAATTGACGAACCTGAAAAGGTGAAGCTTGTTTATCAGAATAAAGCTGCGAATATCGAAACTGCAAATGAGATTAGACAAATGATCGACAGATTGTGTTTTTTGTCTTCCCAGACGTGGCATGGACTTGGACTCTGACAGATACTCGCAAAAAAAACATTCGATGTGCAACGATAAAATATCATCCATTATGAAGGACAGGTGTACATTAGACATGCGACAGGTTTGAAGAGAGGCATTTTCCCCCTAGGTACGGTCATCATTTTGGAGGTCCCTGCCACAGTTTGCAGTTACCCACCACATGCACATACCAGCAAATGATCGCGTGACAAAGATCAAGGCCATTACAATGCGTGTCAGGAGTCTGACATAATACTTGATCATCCAGATGCCCTATCAATGAAAGGAATTGACACATCATCCTTTAACTATGAGATCTTGCTAATGACTGAAACTTTGCGACAAAGACGAGCAACTATGATGTGGCTGAGCACAAGCAATTTGTATTTTTAGCAAATTTCATTTGAGGAGCCATCTGATAGAGAGTAGTCAAAACCTAGATTCTATGGAGATTAGTTAGAGCACAGGGTAGCCCAAGTGGCACACCCTTGCCTATATATTCCATCTTCTCAATGTAATCCAGGTTGGTTGGAAAGACAGTGTAGACAGTGACTATTGATTGTAATTTTTTGATCCAATTGAAATTTAATGAAAAAGTCCCGAAGCTTTGATGAAAATATTCTAATGGTGATAGTTGGATGTATTGTATTATTTCTTTGCGTATGTGATTTCCTGTGCTCTTTATATTCACATCTAAATTTTTTTTCTAAATTGGAACGTGATTTTGAATATAGAATTCACTGTGTAGTGCTCTAAGATTTGCTGCATTTAGACAAACTATGTTTCTTTTAAGTTAACTATAAATTCATCCTTAGCAATTCTCTGAGTTGCTTCATGTGTTTTTCTCTCGCCACACACAACGATTTTTAACTCAAGATTGTTGTTCATTTAGCCTTTATCCTTTCGAGTTCAGTTACTGAGTCATTTGTTTCTATCGTTTTCTTAAATCGAACCCATAGCCCAAGGTCTTGCTTATTTTCACCAATAGAACCAGAAAATATTATTTGAAGGTGTTAAATCTAGCCTAGATTTTAAAGTTATATCCTGTACAAAGAGGAAGTCTCCCGAGAGAGCCCTCTCCAGGTCCGAAAGGCTAGTTTTGGGCCTCAAAGTTGGTTTGTAGGTTGCCTCTATCATTCATTTCTCAGCTGAACAAAGTTTACAGAGTGCTAACAGTAAGAAATATGGAAGGAATGATAATTACACTAATTATCAATATTATATATGCATGTGCCTAACTTGACACTTGGCACACAAGGAACTAACTTGTTCCCCAGTTGTAATTTATCCCCTTCCCTTGGTAACTTAGGATAAAAATATTGTTATAAGACTTAGGACTTTAGGAATAATATAGTTTTATTCCTTGGCTTAATCCCCCTTGACTTATCCCCTCTTCCTTAATCCCTTAGCCCCATTTCCCTCTCGTGGAGTCCTATCCCCCCATATTCTTTTGTCTGAATTGGTATGCAACAATGATGTATTTTATTAATAATATGAGTGATTACATATTACAATTATAGGATCATTGGCCTTTTAACATCTAGGCTCTCTAGATAATAATCACATAGACACTCTTTCCTATAATATCCTAGCTCACCATCCTATAAAAGGTATGTGTATTTACAATTGGGGTTTAGCATGGAGGTATTACATTCCCCTAGCCCTTATTTATGCACTATCCTCAGTGCATTATATACAATGTACATTCAAAAGTATTCAAAAAGATCCATGCCTTTGCCATTGAAGCTTGTTGTCCTTTTGGTTCTCTTCTTTCCAAGCGCCAAATTCATGTCTTCATACTTCAGTTGCAGGTATTTTTCTCTATTCCACATAGCTGCTTCGAGTGAGAATTTAGCTCATTGTTCTTTCTGACATACCCTCATGATTCTAGACACCATGTTGCAGGAATTCTTGAGTTGCCTCTTCCTTGTTTCACTCATCCTTCTAGGCTTAAGAATCCCTTCATTGCTACACATTCCTTTAGTGATCCATATTTCCAACCATTTCACACACAAGGAGAGTTAAAACTCATTACCAGACCCCCACTAAGGGTCTACACTCTATGGCCATCATAGGGCTCTAGTGTCCAAACAATATCCTTTTTTCTTGAAATTTCCAACCTCAATAACCATCATCTCATCTGCATCACACACATGTAGTCAACATGAGACAATATCATAACAATTTCATTTAGAAATTCAAATTGTTTGTATAAGGAAATTCAAAGTTTTTCCAAGTATGAGATTCCATCTCATATTTTATTGGTTGTTGCAGTAGAAAGCATCAGTCTTTCTTATGAATTTCATAAGTGTCGTACTTGAGACCAATTTTCATGCAATACTCCCATATTGCATTCAACCAAAAATATTATTAGTATCTCATCTGCAATATGCTTTCATTGCAAAAAAATCACAAAGTGATCTTAGAATTGTCCACACTTAACAATTCAGTCACAACTATAAATCCATTTAGTGATTGGAATGAAATTATCATTCCCTACACATGTACTATCAACAACTAAGATTTTCTTTCTTCTAGACATCATTATTTTCATTACTTTATTGCTCTGACGGATATTTCGTGTGGTCCACCCTCATGTGACTACCTGGACCTGAAACTTTTCATTGCAATGTCTAAAAACCCTTGAATTGTTCTCAACTTCATGAGTTAGTAATCATTTCAGCTATTAGAATAATCATTTCTACAAAATATCGTATATAGCATTCAAAAAAATTCATTCAATAATTCCTTCAAGCATACACAACTCTATCTTATTATGCATGTGTGTAAATTTACCACTTGCACACTTTCACAATTTATTTATGCATACCCATTCAATGCACTCTTGCATTGATTTTATAATACCACATATCTAGTTCATGCACCCCACCATTGTGCATTGGAAGGTATGGCCAATTCCTCAACACAACATCCATACACTTCCTAATGCTTGATCAACCATTTGGATGCCTTCTGTTTCAAACTAAACACGACACCCATAATATAATTCTTTAGTTCTCTTCAGTGTTGGAAAAAAGGTTGCATTCCAAACATAAATTATAAGCAGGAAGTCCATAGGATACGTGTGTGGCACTATAGATTTTCCATAACCAAACATGCCATGAGTTCACACGTGTATATATTTGTTGGCATTCACTTTTATAACAGGGTCTGTAACGACCCCCGCCATTACGACAACAAAAACGACGTACGACATGTAAACATTTTTTTTTCTTTTAATGTCGTGTTAGGAAATTAAAACATCATAATAAATAGTCAACATCATTGACACATAAATCGAATAAATTAAAGAAACAATAATAAAGAATTAATAATCCAATACAACACATGGTCGGCATATCATCACCATGAATCATGACACACACATCAATGTATTAACATAATAATTACAACAATCCAACATCATTACATTCTACCATTAATAACGACACAATACAATACACATATTAAACCTTCAATGCATCTCATAAGGACCATCAATCCATCAATTCTAATTCACAATTAAATATGGCACATGAGTAACCATCATTGTTATCAATCATACATCAACATTAAATACCTGCTGCCCATGAGAGTAATAATTCCTGAACATTCTCATGTCAACTTAAGCAATGGAGTGATATTCAACATCAATTAAATTCATGGTGTGAGTAAATCAATCACATAAATTCAAACACCATTATCATTAATTCTGAGGAGCAAGGAAGAATGGTGAAGAAATCATACGCCACTAAATTAAGGTGAGCATGTAAATATTAATACTTAACCAGTCATGCATCATTATAAAAATCTTGGTGCAAGTGAGCTAACATCTTAATCATTCATCATTCATATAACGACACAAGATAAGACACAATGTAAAAATCTATGTCTTATTTTCAAGGCACAAAGCATTTAATTGTTAGAGTTCACACGTCAATGCCATTACGATGCACAAGAAGAGACTACAACCATGACCATCCATCAAAATAAAATAATTTAATGCGTGCGTGAATCATCTTCTAAACAAAATTTCATCAACCTGAAATAATCTATGCGTGCATGAACGTTATACTCAATTAATCCATCATTTACCCCACAACAATTCAAGACGCAAGAGTTATCTAGTTTATTATGCAAGGCACAAGAGAATACAATTAATAAAACCCATCATATATCAGTTTTAAATTCAAGGTGCATGACTAAGAAAAAACACAATCGATCATCTATCAATGTTAATTTTCAAGATGCAAGATTTTCAAATTTTTAATTGTTTATACAACTACATTATCCATGGCACGATAATCCCATTTACTAAAACATTGCACAACAACAACATTCCCTGGCTCAAATAAGTGAAATACTTAATGTGACTACCTAGACCTGCATGTGACTACCTGAACCTGCAACTTTTCATTGCAATGTCTAACAACCCTTGAAATGTTCTCAACTTCATGAGTTACTAATCATTTCAACTATTAGAATAATCATTTCTACAAATAATAGTATATACATGCATTCATCAAAATGCATTCAATAATTCCTTCAAGCATATCCAACTCTATCTTATCATGCATGTGCACAACTTTACCACTTGCACACTTTCACAATTTATTTATGCATACCCATTCAATGCACTCTTGCATTGATTTTAGAATACCACATATCTAGTTCATGCACCCCACCATTGTGTATTGGAAATTCTGGCCAATTCCTCAACATAACATCCATACACTTCCTAATGCTTGATCAACCATTTGGATGCCTTCCTTTTCAACCTAAACACTACACCAATAATATAATTCTTTGGTTCTCTTCAGTGTTGGAAAAAAGGTTGCATTACAAACATAAATTATAAGCAAGAAGTCCATAGGATACTTGTGTGGCACTATATCTTTTCCATAACCAACCATGCCATGAATTCACACGTGGATATATTTGTTGGCATTCACTTCTATAACAGGGTCTTACCCCTTTACTTACTTTGGTTATTAACTCATAACCAATGAAATCCTAACATGCTATGATGTCATATGAATGCATTCTAAAGTTAAACAACTTTTATAATTATCTTAGGACTTTATCCCTTACCATGCACAGTGGCATATCATTCCTTTAATGCATTCAAAACATACAATAATATCACTTTATAAATTCTAGCTGAGGGAATTCTTACCTAAATTCCCTTCAATAATTATGCAACATAAATACATTAGATTTGTACCTTAATAGTTGTCATTTAATTTTATTTTAGGCTACTTGATTAGTTGGTATCTGTAGAAGCTCATTGGATTCCTTCATCAACCTCTTATCAACATTTTATCCTTTTGATATCTTCTTCATATGGATGACTTTCATGTGCAACAACATTATCAACAATACTTGCAATCATTCAATACACTCCCTCTTTCCTAGCACAATATCCATCATTAAAAAATTTCATATTCATATATATAACAATAGACTATTGTTAGTCTTCAACATATTATATATATATTAGCAAATATACATTCACTTATGCATATCTATATGCACTAAGAATGCATCCTTAACATGCTCATAAATGCATAAGCATTTCATCTTCTTGTGTTAGGTATGGTTGACCAACAGACCATATCATAATTGATGCTACAATGCTTGCAAAAATCTCTTTCATCATTTATAACTTTTCTTATTGTTCCTAGTTGTCCTCGAGTCTTACTGGATTCCCGCATCCTTTTGTGCTCTTACTGTAATCATTGCACATGATTGTTCCTACCCCAAGCACCTTTCCATACAAACCACTCTTGGCCACTTTTTCATTTCCAACCATATACTATGTTGATGTTAATCTTCAACATTCATCTATTTTCTAGATCCATTTGATCCAACCTTATCTTGCTGGAATAATTGAGCATGTTTTCTTGCTCCCCTGGCCACTTCTATCCAAATCATACATCACCAAATTTACATTTCCAACCCTAATATCTTACTAACTTTGGATCTTCAACATCTATTTACTTTGATAGACCAAGTTGATTCAACTTTCCATGTCTGAACATTTCATCTCTTATGGTTGTTTGCACTATTCCCTTCTCTTTTATTAGCCACTCAGCCTTACACTTGACTTGCCTAGTCAATTTCCAACATACTAAAATGCTACACAAATTTCCTATTTTCCATCTTCATAGAGCTCAATTGGAAGTAGTTAGCATTGCCTTTACCTGCCATCATAAACTCCAGTGGTACTCTCATCCTCCTGGAGAATCACCAATGGATCCTTTCTACTTGAGATGGGTTCTCTTCAAGCTCTATCTCTTTTCCATTCCATAGTAAGCATAGAACAATTTTCCTCTTCATGGTCCTTTATTGATTTCCTTTTAGAAAATCACCTCCATGCTTGAATCCTTTTGGATTATCATCCCAATCTACTTTGGGAATGGACTTAGCACTCTTGGAATGCACCCTATATTTATGTATGCATTAGTAATCCCTTTCATTTATTTCATCGCTCCTTGAGTGTTGCAAAGGAATTTGAATAGCTTGGTATCCACCTAGTGGTATCTTTTTCTATTATCTCCCGTTACTCATGGATTTTATTCACTTCTGGAATTTACTTAAATTTATGTAATGCCTCTCCTGGAAGTATGTTTGCATACTTATTGAACCAATATGCACACAATGTATCACTTTATGCATATGTTGACATTATTTAGCATGCATACACCTTCATTACTTCACCCCTGAAGTTCAAACATTCATACCATGCTTCCAATGCACTACTCTCACAACAATAATGGAGGCATACTTGCATCACTGATCCCTGGAGATGATGTATCTTGTCTCCATGTATACATTTTATCTTTCTTTATCAGAAGACTAACATCTTGACATGTCAATCCTTTTATAACAATTCTTCCCACATTGTACTGCTTTATTTGGACATTGGCATCATTTATAATGAAATGAATGTTCACTACTTTATTCACTAAATTATTTACCCTTGCACCCTGATTCCATTCAGCACTCTAATTAGCATAAGTGGATTTCTCAAAGTGAATTCCTTTAAACACAAATGTTATCCTCTTGTATTCCCAAGCCTTCATGGTTGTACCCAAATTCATATATTAACATTATTCCTTCTTGAATTTTGGTAACCTTGTGAGGAATCCTTGACACAACACCCTTTCCTCGAGTGTCTCTTCTCAAGGAAAGGGTCTTATGTCAGTAAATTTTAGATAGGTTTAGGGCCTTGGATTATGATTGGAGAGTAAACCAACCAAGGACACAAAACTCAACCTAAGAGTCATTAAAGGGCGTGAAAACTAACACTAGGGCCTCATAATTATTATTTTGTCACAATTTATGAAATAATAATTGTTTCATAATTGAGAATAAACTCATAATTGAAAATAAAGTTCATAGTGAGTTGGAAAAAGCTCATAATTGAGCATGGAACTTAAGAAAAAAAAACATAATAGAGAAAAAGTTCATAATAGGTTGGAAAAAACTCATAATTAAGCACGAAACTTGTCCATGACTTGTAATTTCTTAGTTCACATGCCATGTAGTCTAACTATGACTTGTAATTGCTTAGTTCAGATGCCATGAATTCTAATTATGACTTGTAATTTCTTAGTTCACATGCTATAAAGCTATCCATGATTTGTATCCACCTATCCATGACTTGCACCCACCTAGTTCACATATCATGAATCCTATCTCTAATCGCTTCTAAAATCCTATAAGAAGAGGCCAAATCAAGGAGATGAAAAAAAGGAGTTTTGAGCATAATTATGTTGTTGGAATAGAGAGAGAAACTCAAGAGGCTAAGGAAGAGAATTGGGAGCCTCGAACTAGGAGGGAAGTATCAACATTCAAGGTATGAGTTTGATGTATTTATCTTACATTCATTAATGGCTCATTGATTTTCCTCTAGATTATTTGTGTTTAATGCATGAGTAATTTAAATCTAATCTTATAAGCAATAGATCTAGTAGATTTGAATTTTCTAACACTAAAAGGATAGTAGATGGATAGTTGTTTGTCTCCTTGTGTGCAAGAAGTAGATCGTAGGAGTTGGAGTTGAATTTTGAGAGAACTACATGAGCAATGATTAAGTTAATGTATTTGTCAATAACTACTCATATCATCTCAAAATTAGCAATGATTAAATTAATGTTTTTGTCAATAACGATTTAAAGACATAAAGTTAAATGAATATCAAAGCCCAATTTAATATACGAGTGTCTAATTTTTCATTTTTCATGTAATTCTTGGTTTTCTTAAATTATCTAAATGAATATAAAACCCTACTAAAAAATTACCTAAATAAATATCAAACTTCAATGCTAATGCCAAGCAGTTTAATTTTTCATATATATCTTCTTGAGGTTTAATTTTTCATATATATCTTCTTTTAACTTAGATTACTTGAATGAGTGTTTAAAGTTCTATCAGATAGGGTCTAGCTCTTCATGTATATCTTATGGATATGTCAGGTTTATACAGTCATTTAAAATAGTGGTGACAATAGCCTTGTTGGACCTCATCCTCCAACAACGTTATTGTCACCACTATTTCAATTTTCTGTCGGTGCTACTCGTTAATTTAACTTCTTCACGACGATCACAAGCAACCATGGCAGATTCAGGGGGACGTGTGGATTGTAATAGCTACCAAATGTAAAACTTTTCCCATTATTGGCACGTTGCAGCATGCATAGACGCCTGAAAGCCCTACAGTTGGTCCTTCGTACTAATTATATACTGTACTCTGCATTTCATTATTGGCACGTTGCAACATGCATAGCCGCCTGAAAGCCCTATAGTTGGTCCTTCTTACTAATTATATATTGGACTCTGCATTATTTGTTTTTATTCCAGCAAGT
>CBVK0103040865.1:0-11592 GCA_900067695.1 Picea abies | reverse complement strand
AACTCATAGGTATCCAAGGGAAGCCCTCTAAAGTGATAAGCTCTAACAACATGAAAAATTACTCAAAAATGGACACCATGGTGTAATTGCACGATCATGCTCACTAGATGTTCAAACATATAGACCTTTTTCTCCAAGGGATCTCCAAAAAGTTATCGACAATCATTCCAAGGTATTTGGAGAGATGCCTAAGGGTCTTCCACCTGCTTGAGATCATGACCATTCTATTCATTTGCAACTGGGAAGTGTACCACCTAACATTAGTCCTTACGAGTACCCATATGCAAAAAAAAGTGAGATTTAGCGTATGATTCAAGAAATGTTGGAGGCTGGAATCATTCAAAGTAGCCAACATGCTCTCTTCACTATTGGTAATGGTTCAAAAAAGGAAGGTTCATGTAATATGTGTCCATATTATATACAACTCGAAAAAATGACCATCAAATATAAGTTTCCTATTCCTGTCATTGATGAATTATTAGATGAACTGCAAGAACAAATTTTCTTTACTAATTTGGATCTATGTTATGGATATCATCACATAAAAATGAGGAAAGAAGACATCCCAAAAACAACCTTTAAAACATGTGAAGGTCATTATGAGTTTTTGGTGATGCCATTTGGCCTTACTAATCCACCTTGAACATTTCAAAACTTGATGAATTCTATTTTCAAACCCTTCCTCAGAAAATTTATGTTGGTATTTTTTGATGATATAATAATCTACAATTATTCTTGGGATGAGCATGTACAACATGTTGAAATGGTCTTAAAACTATTGGAAGAGCAACAACTATAGGAAAATCCTTCTGAGTGTGCCTTTGGGGTTCACGAAGTGGAATATTTGGGTCATGTTGTATCCCATGAAGGTGTCAAAGTGGAACCTAATAAAATTAAATCTATGAAGGAATTGCCAACTCCCAAAAACTTGAAGAATCTTGATGGATTCTTAGGATTTACAGACTATTACCTCAAGTTGTTTCAAGAATTATGGTCAAATAACAACACCTCTAACAATGTTATTAAAAAATGAGCCATTTTCTTGGACTCAAGAAGCAACCAAATATTTTGAAAAACTTAAGGAGCATATGTGTATGACTCCTATCCTAGCCATGCCTGAATTCACAAAAACCTTTACTGAGGAGTGTGATGCCTCAAGACATGGAATCGATGCAATTTTAAAGCAAGAAGGAAGGTCCCTTTCCTTTGAAAGCGACGAGATTAAAGGAAATAACTTACTCGAACCCATTTAAGAAAATGAAATGTTTGCCATATTACATGCAATTAATAAATGGTGTCCTTACCTAATAAGAAGACACTTCAAGATAAAAGATATCATGATAGTTTGAAGTATTTCTTGGAACAAATATTATCTTCATAGGAACAACAAAATTGGGTTACAAATATTCTAGGTTATGACTTTGAAATTATTTACAAAAATGGGAAACAAAACATGGTGGTAGATGCACTTTCAAGAGAAGAAGAAGACACAGAGGGTATGTTGTATGATATTTCCATTACACAGTCTAATTGGGTGGAAGAAGCAAGGCTAGAATGGAAGCAAGATCATAAGGTAAGCAATATCATTCAACAACTACAAGAGAACCCAGGTGAATTGGATAAATTTGTGTCGAAGAATGATTTACTATTGTATCAAGATCACCTATATTTATGTAAGAATTCCCAACTCAAACATAATATCCTTTTAGAATTTCACACTTCTCCTATAGGAAGACATTTAGGGTTCTTGAAAACTTACCACAGGATCAAGAAGGATTTTTTCTGGGAAGGTCTTAAAATTGATGTTCAAAATTTTAGAAGGATTTTTTCTGGGAAGGTCTTAAAATTGATGTTCAAAATTTTGTGGTTGAATGTGTGATCTATCAACAAAACAAGGGAGAGACAATCAAGACCCCAAGTCTCCAACAACCATTAACCATACCAAGTCAACGTTGGGAACATGGTTCAATGGAGTTTACTATAGGTCTACCCAACTCTGAAGGAAATGATTTCATCATGGTAGTAGTGGATCAACTCACAAAGTATGCATATTTTTTTTTCCTTCTCATCCTTTTAAATCAAGTATATTAGCCACAACACTCATGGAAAAAATTCATAAGCTACATTTAATCCCCAAGATTATTGGAAGTGATAGAGATCCAATTTTCACTGAAAATTTTTGAATTGAAATATTTTCTTTTTTGGTTACTAAATTGGTTCACAACTCCTCTTACCATACTCAATCTGATGGACAAATTGAGATTGTTAATAAATGTCTAGAAGGGTATCTTCATTTCTTTGTATATGATAAACATACATGATGATCAAGTAGTTTTCCTTGGGGAGAATGGTGGTACAACACATGCATCCATACTTCATAAAAAATATCCTCATTTATAGCACTTTATGGATATCATTCTCCATTCATCACATCACCCTTGAGAGAGAAAGAGAAGGTTCAAGTAGTGGAGCACCACATAGAACAACAAAAAGAGGTTCTGAAACTATTGAAGGACAACTTGGTTACATCACAAAATAGGATGAAACAACAAGCATATCAACATCACAAAGAAATGGAATTTGAAATTGGGGGTTTAGTATTTCTGAGGCTACAACCATACAAATAAATGTTCCTCAAGCAAGAAAAGGACAATAATAAACACTCAAGTACTATGGTCCCTATAAAGTGTTGCAGAGCATTAGAAGTGTGGCTTATACATTGGAGTTTCCTCCATCTTCACATGTACATCTAGTCTTCCATGTTTCATTCTTGAAGAAGGTAATCAACAACAAGATCCAAATTCAAACTATTTTACCAAATATTAATGAAGAAGGTAAAATCATACTAGAACCAAAAACAATCCTTGAAACAAGTATTAAGTCATTGTGAAATCAAGAAATTACTAAGTATGTCGTCAAGTGGAAGAACCTACCAGTAGAAGAGGTGACATGGGAAGATGATTTCTTCATGTAGAACAATACACAACTAATCAAGTGTTGAGGGAAAAACTTGTTTGAAGGGGAGGGGCATGTTAAGCCCTAGAAAAATCCCCATGTCAAGCCCTCGATATTGAGTTATTACATTTCTATTGTTATATTAGTGTTGTTGGCTAGACCCTTTAATTTTAATTCTAGATTTTGTCTCCTATATATACTAAGGAGACCTAGTTTTAGAATCATCTCATATTGTACATTTGTTCTATTGTAAAAAGAGGTCCCCCCCTAGAAGAGGCTTATCTTTCATTCTTCTATCTAATTCTCAAGGCTTGGAGTTACTTCTATTTCTATTTTCAGGCTATTTGAGTATTTTTTTGCCTAACAACAAATATGTTATTAATAGCAGCAAGTCAAATACAAAATCTCAAAAACTTGAAAATGAAATCCTTGGGATATTCCCAAGTGTTTGCAATGGATCGGGAAAATGAAATCAATTGATCAACTATAGCCACAATACTTTTAGAAATTCAATCCATCAAAGGGTGTTATATATCTATGCTCAAATATAACTATGTCCATAGAATGCTAAATAAACTTCAAGGTATGAGCCAATTAAAATATTGATAGGTTTTGTTTTTTGGATTTTAGATATTGTTTCTAAATGGACTTGCCTAGTAGGAATATAACTTTAGTTTTCAATTGCAAAACTTTGTATTGTGATGCTGCAAAAACTGAATTATTGTTTATGTAATTGTTACTTGTTGACAGTAGTGCTTATTGCAATAAATAATAGAGAAATTGGCTACAGTATTTGATAGTTATTGTTGCTATCTTTAATTTTTTTTCTTTCATTGCTATGTGGTCTTCTTTTCATTTTTTTATGGGTGTTTTTGCTATATTCTCTTATGCATTTTATGCATTGTGCCTTTTACTGGTCGTGGTAGTGATTTTTGTGCAATAGGAAAATTTCCTTTGTTAGAGATCAAATGTTGTGATGCCACCTTTTTATCATTTGATCTTTTGTACATTTGTTGATTAGTGTTATTGCTATGTGTTCTTGTGGAATGACTAGATTATGCCTTGTAGTAGGGACATAAAGTCATATATGTCCAAGTGCAAAAATTTGCTTTTCTAATAACAAATTTGACATTTTTCTTTCTTTGAGAGTTGCACAAAAAGTAATTTCCTCTTCCAAGGATTATTTTGTTCATGGATTCTTGAGTAGGAATTCAATTCATTCTTTTCTGAATTTTAGATATTGTGCATACGTCAATTTTAGTGCTTGGGCATTTTTAGATATTGTCTACCATGATATCTAAAAAAAACTCTGCTATAGTTTTTTGTTGTATGAATATAAGTAACCTATGTTTGATCTAGGGTATTGAGCATAGTAGTAAATTTTATACAATTAGCTTGTGGGATTTTTTAAATATCAATATTTTGCACATTAATTGACATCTTGCAATTGTATAAGAATAAAATTGCCTTTTTGATAAGAGGATTGGCACTTTTCTTTGTCTCAAAATGCCTAGAAAGACAAAACATTCTTTCAAACATTTTATTTATTTATTTATTCGTTCAATCTTGAATGGAAATTGAACTTGATGTTTTGTGAACTTTAGATATTATTTGCAAGTTCATTTGGCTATCTTGTACAAAAGTCCAAGTTCAACTTGCAATGTTTTGTAAGAATATCCTCTATCAATTGAATTCTTGTTTCTACAAGTATTGGTATTGATAATAGTACTTATTACAATATATAATAGAGAACTTCTTGACAATGCTTAATAAGTGGTCTTCATGTTTTCTTTTACTGGTTGCATTTGTTGTCCCTTGTAGCATATACACACACTGTTACTTATGAAATTGCATAATTGTGTTCCTAAGAGGAAAATTGCTGTCTTGTAGAAAAGAATTATGTTACTCAAAGAATAAAGATTGAGTTGTTTATTTAATAAGATATCTTCAATGTGGAAATACACGGTTTATTAGTGTTCTCATTATGTCTATTTGTGTCTAAATTTCCTATGCAGGCTTAGTGGAAACAAAATTTTTGTTTGTTGTTTTTTTGTTTTGTTGTTTTTTTTTCTTAGCCTTAGTAGTGCTCATTATGATACGTGATAAAGCTCTTTTGAAAATTAGTTAATAGCTCATTTTTATTGTTTGTTCTCTTTCCATATGGATTTTTCCTTTTAGCGAATAATTGATCTATGATCTTTTATTCAATGGCCATTACATGAATTGCATTACAAAGCATAAATAAAGCTTATGTACATCATAAATGAAGAAGACATAAATATGGAGAAAGGATGAGAAATATGACAATAACACAAAGCTTGATAACGAAGTTCATCCAAAGAATGGACTACATCTCCGGTCCCACTTCGAAGTGGAGAGTCCTTTACATTATCTCAACAAAATTGACATAAATACATGGATATACCTAAGAAATGAAAATGGCCTGTAGATCCGTTGTCTGGATGCAAAATATCACTGCACTAGTGGACTTGTGGCAAGAAAACGTGCAAAAACAACTGTCAAAATGTCCAATTCTGTCAGTGCTCATCCCAACCCCTCCTAGGATCTTCACCTCATAATGTGTGCCACTACAATATGCAATTATCCATGTACCTGCATAGAAAATCATGTCGTCGTACGGACTGGGTGTGCCCCCCTAGCTCGACGATAGATTGGGTTTAAGTAAAATAATTTGGGAGGAATTTACAACATGGGTTGTTAGCCCGGTTGGTTGGCAAATGGTTAATTACAATTTTTTGTTGGGGAGGTCGGGGGATCAAACCCTGCGGACCCCCCTTTTAAACCATAAGTTATAACAATACATGTGTTTTTAGATGGTTGGTTTAACCATATATATAATATATATGTTTTATCATTGAACTTCCCGTCAAATGGAAACTTTGTACCAACCTTTGATATGACTGATGCACGAAACTTGGATCCGATCAGATATTCCAGACCTATATTTAATGTTAACCGTCGAAGTGTGGGCCGCTTAGTCTGGCGCCAGTCGGTTTAGTGGCATTTTATTTTTGAATTTCAGTTTTTCTGGATGTCATTGGGCGTTTCAGGATTTCCACGTGGCGCCCTGTGATTGGGCCACTGGCACCATGTCATTTTCCACCTATGTTTATTCAACTACCTATGTTTCATCCGGTCAGAAGGCCACGTGGTGGCCCCTAGGTGGTGCCATGTGGCATCACCTAGGGGTGACACGTGTCACCTTCCAATTGACCCATTTGGCTACCCAAAAATTCCAAATCATCATGCCACATGGTAGCCTCTCATGCTACCACGTT
The DNA here is from genome assembly GCA_900067695.1 of Picea abies. NCBI lineage: Eukaryota > Viridiplantae > Streptophyta > Pinopsida > Pinales > Pinaceae > Picea > Picea abies. The sequence goes on along the minus strand of CBVK0103040865.1, from coordinate 5,338 downwards.
GTCATGTTGACATCACCTCTGCATGGTTGGTGGTTGATGTCATCTGTATGGATGTTGATGTCAACAAGTTGACCACAACTTTGACTGGCCATATCTTCTTCATCCAGACTCCATTTGAGGTGTCGTTTATGCCATTGGAAAGCTCTAGATGAGCTCTTGGACTTGGTGTTGTTTTTGCTAAGATTTGAGGACTTTGAATTTTTGGCCTTTTAGATCCTGCTGGATCATTCCTCCCCACTAGGAAGCTTTTGGGCCTCCAAAATCCTTATCAATCAACAAATAGATGAGGGAACTGCTCCCTCACTTTCTCCTTCTCGATCCACCATGATTTTCTTAGATGTGTTCCTTAAGGACCACTCAAAGATATTCAACATCACCCCTGCGTGAAGTCCTCTTCCTTTTAACCAGGATGATATCTTCCTTTAACTCATCCAAGTAATCAGAATGAAAATCGTCCATTGAAGGTACCAAAACACTCTACCTTTGATCCATGGTCATTGGAGGCTCATTAAGTTTGAAGTTTTCTACATTCACAATTGAGTATATCTACATATACGGTGGTAGATCTAGGTGGAAAGCATTTGTGCCAATCTTCTCCAAGATGGTGAAGGGTCCATATCTGATGGGATTGAGATTCTTGCCTTCACACTTTAACCTATATTTGATGATGTGGAGATATACTTGATCTCCCACTTGAAACTGGTGATCAACTCTGTGCTTGTCATGGCAAGCTTTGTAGTGTTCCTGACTCTTTTCCAACTATTCTTGAACCATCTGGCATACCTACTGTAAGACAACTACAGAGGTAGTGGGGAGGCCTAGAGGGCCCATAGTGATACTAGTGTAGGCCATTCAATGTAAGGTGGACTAGGTCCACTATATTATTAAATAAGGCCCACTATGAGAGTTAGATATAATAAATGGGTAATCCATGATCATTGGAGGCTCATAAATTTTTAGGTTCTCTACATTTACAATTGAGTATATCTGCATGTACGGTGGTAGATCTAGGTAGAAAGCATTTGTTCCAATCTTCTCCAAGATGGTGAAGGTTCCATATCTGATGGGATTGAGCTTATTTCCTTCACCCTTCAATCAATATTTTTTTTTGTGGAGCCACACTTGATCTCCCACTTGAAAATGGTGATCAACTCTATGCTTGCAATGGTGAGATTTGTACTATTCCTAACTCTTTTCCAATTGTTCCTGAACCATATGGTGTACCTGCTAAATCCTCTGGATGAACTTGCGGGCTCTGTCTTCATCTCTTTGTTCACTTGAGTCAACATCTTTTCCAAATTTCAAGTCCAACGGAATCTTAGGTAGATACCCAAAACATGTCTCAAATGGTGAACTCTGTGTGGAAGAGTGCAAGGCTCGGTTGTATGCATGTTGCACATACTGTATCTAGTCATCCCACAACTTGGGATGTTTTCTACAGTACCCTTGAAGAAAATGAACCATTGTTCTATTAACTACCTTTGTTTTTCCATCGATCTATGGATGGAAATCAATAATCATCTTTAGATTGGTGTCCATCATTCTCCACAAGCTTGTCCAAAACTCTCCAAGGAATCGAGTGTCTTGATCCGAGATAATGGATGTGGGCAGTCCAAAATGGACCCATACTTGCTGAAAGAAAAGGTGAGCAGTTGGCTCAGCAATGATTTGATTTTTACATGGAATCAAGACACACATATTGCTAAACCTATCCAGTACTACATACAAATATTCATGACCCATTTTTGACATAGGAAACCCCCCTACAAAATCCACGACAATACTCTCCCAAGGATGGGAAGGAATAGGAAGTGGTGTGTACAGACCCAATTTTCTATTAGTGGGCTTACAAATGCACAATACACACCCGTTTACATTCATGGTTACAATTACTTTCATTTGAGGTAAACATAACCTCTACAAGTGTACTACAATACTCTCTACCCCAAAATGACCAAATACAAGAGAAGTGTAAGCTTCTCCAATTACATGCGCTTTTTCAATGGTAGAAATACAAAGTCTACCCAAATGGTAGAGTAGTTTGTCCTGCAAACAAAATATCTTCACTTGTAAACCATGGATTATCCTCTCACATACATCTTTGAAGACGTCGTCAATAACATACTATTCAACATAACTGACATGAGCTAAGGAAGCATTCTTCAAAACAATAGATGCAAAACTAGGAGGTCTAAAAAACATATATGCTCTCATGGCATCTGCATTGGTAATGGTCTCAACCTTGAAGGGTTTTGAAGGTTAGGTAGAGATAACATTGGTGTGGGGTTGATATTTTCTCTCAAAGTGTCGAAGGCCCTATTTTTTCCGCCTTCCCACTAAAATACCTATCTCATCTCAAGCATTTCATTTTTATGAAAAGGATCAAAAGCATCAAGAGCATTAAACTTATCGGGGTCTTTTATTTTTACAATCATAAGCACAAGGCTCTTACAAGTATTTATATCTCTCTTTATTTGACATGCACTAATAAGTGATGGGTTAGCTTCTCTACTATGAGCTCTAACAATATATTCCACTCCATATTTTGTGAGATGGTATTTGTTCTCTTTCCAGAAAAAGATAGATTTTTTGTCATAAAGATAAGGACTCCCTAGTACAATACCACAGATATCCAAAGGAATCACATCCAAATCAACCTCATCTATCAAATTAGAAGAAATAACAAACCTTAATTTACACTGTCTGGTAACCTGAAGTTTTGCATTGGCATGCACCCAACCAAGAGGGTAAGGTTTCTGGAGAGGTGTTGTGGTTAGCCCCAATTTGTTCATAGTCTCTTAATATATCAAGTTAACTTGTGAGCCCGGATCAAACAGAGTTTCCACTTTTGTGTTCTTTGTCACTACTCTTATGTGGAATAATTCACTTCTTCTTTTATGATTTTCAAGAGATGGAATTGTAGAACTTGAACTAGCATGCAAGGAAAACTTACCTTGTAATCAAACTTCTATGATATTCTCTTCATCACCTGAGTCGGAACCTAGGTCTTGTTGCACTGTAGCAACAATTTTCTGCTTCCTTTTGCCACCAAATTGCTTTGGTATTAACTCTGAATGCAACTCCCAACAACACTCGTCATCGTGCCCTTATTTCTGGAAATGTGTGCAAGAGGATTTCCCTTCCTCTTTATTTGTTGTCATTGTCTTCTTGTCCTTTCCTTTTCCTTTTATTTTGAAATGGTTTTCTGAATGCTTGTGATCTTCTTGTACATTCTTTCCTCTACTTTCAAGGTGAGTTTCTTACACACACACCTCATCTAAAATTGTGGGATTAAACAACAACAATTTGTGACGAATGTAATTGTGAAGTGAACCAATATACTTCATCAAAGTTTCTGGAGAATTTAAAGGAATATTCAATGCAAGTGCATGTTTCCTAAACTCCTCTATGAAAATCTAAAAAATCTGACATTTACCCTATATTAAATTTTTCCATTCCATCATGGATTTTTGAACATGACCCAATGGATTAAATTTCTTTTTCAATGCAAATGTAAATTCAGACCATGAAGAAAGGAGTTTACCATTATGTTTGCTACCTATGTAAATTCAGACCATGAAGAAAGGAGTTTACCATTATGTTTGCTACCTTTCTGAAGTTTTCCCTCCCATGATACAAGGGATGCACCTTCCAGCTAAAGAGAAGCCAACTGGATCTTCACCTCTTCCTCTTCGATATGTTGTACATGGCAGTAAACTTTGATCTATATGATCAAATTATTTAACATATCTTCATTAGCTTCTCCATTAAACATGGGAAAATTAAATTTGACATCTAATTTCAAGAATGGTTTTTTCGAAGCATTTTGATGAAAATTAAAATGATGAGAATGAGAGGGAGAGGAAGAAGAGCTCAAACTTGAAGATGGATATGGAGGCTTAGGAGGGTATTCTCCATTTCCCTGGTTCGCTGAAGCATTATCCTCTTCTTTAACTTTCTTCTTCTTCTCCTTATTTGCCACTCTCCTCTCGTAATCTGCAATAAATATTTCTACCATGCCTAACATCCGGTAGAAAGCTATGTGGAAAGCCTTCTCATTCTCTTCACAAAGTTATTGATCCTCTATTTTCCTTCTTCATGTTTCACATTCAATCTCTAGGTTGAAAGTATTGAGTTTTCCTTCACCCGCTTTGAGCTTGGCCCTAGTAAGCATTCACACTCGCAATTCAAGTCAAAGAACACCGCTCTGATACCAACATGATCCAGGATCTTTTGTTCAATGGCCATTACATGAATTGCATTAAAGATCATAAATAAATCTTATGTGCATCATAAACGAAGAAGATAGAAATATGGAGAAAGGATGAGAAACGTGACAATAACCCAAATCTTGATAACAGAGTTCGTCCCAAGAATGGACTATGTCTCCGGAACCACTTTGAAGTGGAGAGGCCTTTATATTATCTCATTAAAAATTGGCATAAATACATGGATATACCTCAAAACTGAAAATAGTCTGAAGATCTGTTGCCCGGATGCAAAATCTGACTGCACCAGTGGACTCGTGGTGAGAAAATATGCAAAAATGACTATCAAAATGTCCAATACTGTTACTGCTCATCCATGCCCCTCCTGGGCTCTTCACCTCATAATGTGTGCACACCACTGTAGTATGCAATTATCCATGTACCTGCATATAAAATCGTGCCATCGTACGGACTTGGCGTGACCCCCTGGCTCGATGAAAAACTAGGTTTAAGTAAAATTACTTGGGCATAGTTTACAACATGGGTTGTTAGCCTGGTTATTTGGAAAATGGTTATTCAAGTTGTTTGTTGGGGAGGTTCGGGGGTCAAACCCCATGGACCCCCATTTCAAACCATACGTTATAACAATACATGTATTTTCGGATGGTTGGTTTATATGTTGTATGTTGAACTTCCTGTCAAATGGAAACTTTGTACCAGCCTTGGATATGACCGATGCATGGAACCCGGATCTGACCGGATATTTTGGGACTATATTTAATGTTAACTGTCGAAGTGTGGGCCATCGACTGGTCCTGTGGCATTTTATTTTTGAATTTCAGTTTTTTTGACCCTCATTGGGTGTTTTGAGGCTGCCACATGGAACACTGTGATTGGGCCACATGACACCATGCCATTTTCCACCTGTGTCCAGTCATCTTCCTACGTGTCGTCTCATAAAAATTCCACATGGCAGATCCTGGGTGGTGGAAAATGGGCCCTCTCATTTGTAAATGATCATCTCATTATTCCTTCATGATGTAGACATAAAATATTTATTTTCAGAGCCTTATGAATTTAACATGAGTGTCCACTTCAAGCCCGTAGATATTCTGGCACTTCTCCTCTGA